>JAODPA010134282.1:0-16525 GCA_025585075.1 Nepenthes mirabilis
ATAACATCTTTAATTTTTTCACAATCATACAACTTAATATATAATTAATTATTAACTTTTAATTTGAGGTCACATGATTATATTGGCACATGCTTAGAGAACAAATGAAAAACGAGGGGAGAAAAATATGCTTCAACTTCTAGCTGAAGATTTGGAAAAAGTTCAACACCCTTAAGTATATATGATGGTTAAGTAACAATGCCAGAAGGCACCCAATTGGAGAAGTTTTTTTTTTTAATTCGGAGATAGCTTATGCCCATCTATAATTCATTCATTACATCTCCACAACAAATCTATACGTTCACACAAGATTACAATGTTCATGCCATTCATTTATCACAAGTCCACGACAGTATTATGTATATACATTATCACAATTACAATATCACAAGCCTTCAAAATTTAGCACATCTTCCGTACAATATCGGGGTTATCTGGAAGGAAAAAAATAAAAACAGTAGAGGAAAAAAGGTAGTTTTTTCGTATATTTTTAAACATAAAATATAATAAACTGTCGAAGGTTAAAATAAGCAGATTAACATGCTTGTTTGGATGAGCTTCCAACATCAGCAGCATATTGAAGACTGACGACTGTATCCTTCCACTCCTATGCAGGTTGAGTTCGCATCTTCTTATGAACATCCACAAGAATGTCCCTCAGCCTGGGGATGACTGATATGACCAGGAGTTCCAGTATACCATATGCAAGTTGCTTCATGCAAATTGAAGACTGAAATTTTTCCACAGCAAACATCATGTTGTTTGGTCCAAATTACATGCAGAATGAATCTATGAAGAGAAAATCAAATCATTCATTGAGGTCATTACCTGAAGGAAATAATAAATATCACTTGCACAGCGTCTGTACGGTCTGTGGCCAATCAAGCTGACTAGGGCACTTGGAGCTCCATCTGGCCAAAAATAAGAGGAGATTGTATATTTTGAAGAAAATATAGCCAAGCCAGCTCAAATGACAATTTTCTATGCTGTAATGGGCTAATCCCTCCAAGTTATAAGCAAGCAATTTATTGATACAACTGACATCTCTTTAAGTGCCTTCCGAAACTGGAGGCAGAATTTCCCACAATATTTCATATATGTCATACTAAACAAACAACAAAATCAAATTTCAGCCATATTATCTTAGTGGCTTTCCCACAATATTTGGTCAATTCACTCCCAGAAAGCAGAAAGCATTTGTTTTCTAGACCAACTGTTACCACTTGCACCTATCCAAAAGACACATGAATATTGGATATCAAATGATCATCACACACTCATCTCATATTAAGCCATTGGTGATTACACAGTCAATAGAATGGCTGCATTCTAGATGGCTAAAACGTGGACTAAAATCACCAAGTTGTTGAAAAGCAGTGAACTAGAAGGGGAAACCTTGAATTGTTCATGAAGAAATCTAATGTACTGCACTGCCTCCAGTAGAACAGATGCTGTATCTGTCTGCAGGAAGTCAAACCAATCAATACATCAAAGCGAGGCAGCGACAACTGTAGAATTAATGAGTAGCAAATGCAGCCTTTTCACGAGATTAATATAAAGGAGAAAATTTTCCATCAATCAACTATCAGGTTGCAGTTTGGTCCTAGATTAGTTAAAAAGGATAGTTGTAGACTGGCACTGCCAATAACCCACTCTTTACTAAGTTATGTGAATTCTGAAGAATTAATTTGTTGCACTACCTTGCCATATGGCGAAACAAGCTGCTGGAGAACCACTATTCTATCATTGAGTTTTTGATTCCTTTCCTGTTTCCAGAAAACTCATGTTAAAGTCTAAAAACAGCTTGGGAATACATGTTGAATAGAAATCAGACAAATTTGGCAATCAATGACCATAACCCCATAAGAAGCAAAAGAAATATAAAATGAACATATAGTGTTCCATAATTATTATGGAAACTTCAGTCATCTACTTGAGGTTGGGAAACAAACTTTAACCAGTACGTAGTATTCAACAGTTGTACTCCATATCAACCAATAACCAACAAAAAATGGTTAGCATCTAGCACCACCATATCCCTTTTATACTAACTGGAAGACAAAGAACACGAGAAAATTCAAATAAACATTAAACAGCATAAAATTCTGACACAACTAGCAAAATTCTACCTGCAACAGAAGTTTATGTTGCAGAATGTGGGTCAGCTACATGAATCTATCCTAATTCTTGAAGCATGGACATAGGAAAATAGACCAAATGAAAAGAGAAGAACCAACCTTGGGAGACATCGATAGGTTGGCCTTTTGTTGCTTGGATGCAACAGAAGTAAGACTTTGCAGGTGGGCAGAGCTGAGACCCCTTATATGCTCAGTCATTTGCCACCTCATGCAATGCGTAATACCATGGAAATCTTGGACCTCATATGTAACTAAAGTGATAATGTCGATCCAACTTGCAAAAAAAAAAAAAAGGATGATGTCAATCCATAAGACTATTCTTCAAAACTTAAGTAATATATACCATAAAACTACTGGAACCAAGCATCAAGACTTGGCCAAGGCAATATGTACACCTGAGAAAATAAGTGACAACGACTGGCTTGCTATTGGTCTACAACCATTTGTCCAAACATGCAAGAGAACTGAATGAGCTATTATCTATTGGTAGCCAATAAAGAAAGAAACTCTACATGTGCTATTGTTTCCGTTTTTTGCAATTAATTTGAATACTAAGTTCTGTTTGTACCTAACTAAACTTCCAGTCATATGTTGTTATGTATGACTTCCAAAAACGGTTCATACTAAGTTCTTACAAAATGGTAACAGTTACTTCAAAAAACGTAGCTACTTAATCTGAGTCTTCTGCTTCTACAACCTTTTGATCCCCATCTGAAGGTTCTGTTGTTATGTATAATGGATTTTGAGATACAGTTATATGTTATTCCTACAATACAATAAAGTAAATTAGAACTAATAATAATATATATACAACCAAGCTAGACATAATGCACAACAACGCACCTGTAGCAGCTGCGTGTAGGTCATTTCGGATAGTTGATACTCATGACCTGACATCGGATGAGGCGATTGATAGTGATGGTCTGATATTTATAGAATTGGCTGATATTGGCTATCCGACAACAAGTTATGAGCATCGATAGTTACCTAAGGAAAAAATAGAGTTAAAATACATAAATATAATAAAGATTGTTTGAAAAGTTTTCCAACTGAAGGTACACCAACCTGATCCTTTTTCTTAGCTCCTTGTTTTTCTAAATAGCTTTTCGGTCGTTTGGTTTCCCTCCGTCCATCACGATTTTTTACACCTTTAACACTTCCATCGGTGAGTTGTTGTGGCATGCTCACATTATTTGTACCCTCACCAACATGCAAATTTAAAACCTTGTGCACTATCTCGTCCATCTTGGTAACGTTGTCCTCTATTTCTTCCCTTGCCCCAGGATAATCTCTAATTAATAAGCAGTTTCTCATAACCTTTGACATTATTCTTCCCGACCACGCTTGTAAGTCATCACCTGAAACTATACGATCGGAACACAATGTTGGCGTGTAAGATCTTACTTTTCTAGTCCACCCATGAAGTATATACTTTTTAGGTATAACTATCACATCGTGAATGCTAAAAACTTTAAATACATGTGTACAAATAATTCCGTTAGTCTCCATAAGCCGACGTTGACATTCAATAACCTCAGCCTCATGCTAAAAAATAACCTTCACTATATACCTCGGATCAGCATGGGATGCAAGCACATTTTCAGGGTCTTGTCGTGATACAATACACCAGGCTGATGCCTCCATCGTCTCACTCTGCATCATTTTAAAGATAGTTGGCGTATAAATCTGTGCCAATTGGATCATCAATGGAGAATTATTCATGATCAAATTTGGCAACTTTTGCCTTGACTCATAATCTGAAAATAATTATCTTTCACGCTTCTTCCTCAGATTTCGTTCAAAATGATGAAAAAAATCTTTCAAATTAATATTGGATTTTAAATGTGTTTTCAAATACTATTGAGACTTTCTGACAGTTGTGTACTTCTAATACTCAGTGAAAAAGTTTTCTTCATATAACAAGCCCATTTATGACGAAACCCGTATATTCCATCTAACCATATCCGGGCATGAGACTCTCCTGCATTGGCCACCATACTATTCCATACATTCACAAAATTGGACTCATCAAGTATAGAAAAAATACAAGATTTAAATAAAGCCAATAAGTCCGAACGTGCAGCAAGATGCTTCATAGCATTTTGTAAGATATGCCAAGTACATAATCTATGATAAGTATTACTCATCACCAACTTCAAAGCTTTCTCCATAGCGGCATCTTGATCAGTAAAAATAGTGATGGGAGCCTTACCACCATGACATCGTAGAAAAGTCTCAAATAGCCATGTAAATGAATCAGCTGTTTCATCATACAATAAAGTAGCACCAAAGACCACCATCTACCAATGGTGGTTAAATCCACTAAAGGTTCCAAAGGGCCTCAAACCTTTATTAGTGCCATACGTAGTATCGAATGTGACTACATCTCCAAAATATTGATAATCTAATATCATCTCCGTAACGGCCCAAAATATATTAGTGACACAGTCATCAGAATCTAATTGCAACTCGTAGAAAAATCCGGAGTTTTTCATTTTTTGTTTTTAAAAATACATTAAAATAGCCCCTGCCTCACCATGTTGCATATGCCGTTGCCGCCTGGCACGAAGGTATGACTTTTGGTCTTCTGCCGTATAGCCGACCAACCCACTACCACCCGCCTTTATCACTGTGAGCTCAAAGGTCTCGCTTGGCCTCAATCTAGCATCATGAGCCATCTCAATAAGTTGGCATTGTGCGACTAACACTTCCCTTTGTGATCTTAAAAAGCGTATTATTTCGGGCGGTTCAAGTTCGTAATTGTATTCTGACACGAACGCTTTCACGACAACTTTCATTGTTTCTCTAACAAGTATCACTTCAAGCATTACCTGACATCCACATCGGGTTTTTCACCTTTCTAATGTATTTTTTTCACTTTTATTTATTCTCCTATTACCTTCTTTTGCACAAGTAAACATCATATAAATTTCAACATCATCAATTTTTGACTTTCTTATAAAATTTTTTCGTACACCGAAATCGATTCTTTTACCGTAGTTCTTTCATAAATCCCATGCATCATCCATAGTGTCAAACTCCATGCCAATGAATGGTGTGTAATCATCCATAGTCAATAATATTCTATTTTTAATCATTCCACGACACCATATACATTAATATAATAATACAATTTCAGCAAAAAATACACAAAATCTGAAACATGTAGGAAATATGAGATTCCCTTTTCTAATATATGAGAACAGCCCAGCTTAGCTTAGCGAGGAAGAGAGCCAGAGACAGAATGCTCAGAGCACGAACCTTCATGCATTTTATACAATAAAACGTATTTTCTCTGATGTACAAATAATTTTGAAGGAAACGGCCATAGCTTTGTACACGAAACGGCCCATACATCTGTACGATCATAGCTTGTATAGATGTATAATACCATCTCAGCCGTCTCGTTCTCTGACGATGTCTGTCTCTCTGTCAGGCATGCAGATTAGCGACAATTTCAGGAGCAAAAACACAAAATCTAAACAATTTCGGGAATCTGATATTCCCTTTTGTAAAATATGAAAATGGCTTTATTTAAGCACGAAATGGGAACGAAAACGAAGCATATGAGGCGTCTTGTTCTCTGACGCCTGGACAAGAATGAAAATTACGTTGGCTGAGAATGAAAATAAAGCATACACAAAACGGAACGAGAATCGAAACGAAGGAGAACAAATTACCAGCAGAACATGAAAACTGCAGAAGGAAGCTTCGAGAGAAAATGAAGATGGCGCTTCGAGAGAAATACTTCGTCCGAAAAATACGTACAACTACCAAATTGAAACTGAAAAGGATTGCAGTGGAAGCTTCGAGCGAGAGAAAATGAAGACGTAGCTTCGAGCAAACTGATCGAAAATGGTGCAGAAGGATGTTTCGAGAGAATTGCAGTGGAGTGGAAGAAGAGGGGATCGAGGAAATGGCCGCCAGATTCACTTCTGTCTGCAAACTTAGGGTTACATAGTTCTCAAATTCTATCCGTTAGATTCAGAAAAACAACGGCTCGGATCTTATCAAATTAAATCTAATCTCAGCCGTCCAATTAAATTTAAAATTGGACGGCTGAGATTAAAATGCGGGGTTGACGCGCGTGGGCCGTCCGATCAAATTTAAAATCGGACGGCCCACGTTATATTATCCGTTAAATACGCACAGGCCGTCCGATTAGAATCGGACGGTTGTTGTTTGGCGTTGGACGCCCCCCCGATCCATGCCTGCACGGCATGCCTATATACAATAGAGGCACATGAACGGTGCCAAATATAATAGAATCAGCAATATAATAGCATAATAATATTATTCTAATAGAATCGGTAAGTATTATCCTACAGTATGGTATATAATATATGTTCTAATAATATAATATGCAGTATAATATGATTAATAATAATCTCAGAATCTGGACGGTTGTCGGGTCAGCCTTGTACTCTTCTGATAGCGCAGTGCCTCAGTTGTCGTAATAATGTCCGAATTTACATAACCCGTAACAGTGCCACCGTCATAAAAAAGAACCTTATTCTTAAGGTTGAATGTGGAAAAATCTTGAATAAATTCAGCAGTAAACTCCCACGTGACTTTGGTAAGGGAGTGGGAGTTCCACTAGACCAACAGTTGAGGGACGAATTGGCCCTGCTGTAGCACCTTTTGGACGCCCAGGATCTGGTGAGGGAACAGGAGAGGCAGGGAGTCGTGGGCGCCTAGAGGTATGGCATGGTGCTGTTTAGCTGGATTACCAGAACACTTCTTCAATAGTGAAACATGGAAGACATTGTGGATTTTAGCATAAGCCAGAAGGTCCAGCTTATAAGCAACAGGTCCAATTCGTTGAGTGATGAGGAATGGCCCGTAGTAACGTTTGGCCAGTTTATTGGACTGTCGGCATGCCATGGTGGATTGATGATAAGGCTGGAGTTTGATGAACACCCAATCACCTATTTGGAATACAAGATCCGTTCGGTGAGCATCACTCTACTTTTTTATACGTAGCTGTGAACGTTGAGGATTCTGCTGGAGAGCTATGAGAAGGTGGGAACGTTCTATCAGCAGTTCATCGACAGCGGTGATTGACGATGAACCGGGTGTGTAGTCAATCAGAGTATGGGGCTGTCTACCATAAACAATTTCAAAGGGGCTCATTCGGATGGAAGAATGCCACGCTGTATTATAGCTCCACTCCGCCCACAGAAAATATTTACCCCAGGTCGAGCGATTATCAGTTGCAAAACAATGGAGATAGTCTTCCAGGCAACAATTTAGGACCTCCGTTTGTCTATTGGTTTGGGGATGGTAGGAACTACTCATGGACAGCATAGTGCCCTGCAATTTAAATAATTCTTTCCAAAACAGGCTCATAAAAATGGGGTCAAAGTCGGAAACAATATCAGTGGGTACTCCATGTAGACGACAGATTTCAGCTACAAACAGCTCTGCCACTTTTATAGCGGTGAAGTGAGTATCCAAGGAGAGGAAGTGAGCATATTTGGACAATCGATCCATAACCACAAAGATTACAGTCTTCCCATTTGAAGGAGGCAAGTGTGTAATAAAATTCATGGAAATGGATTCCCAAATTTTTTTGGGAATAGGAAGAGGTTGTAGAAGCCCAGCAGAGGTAGCAGTGATAGATTTTACCTGCTGTCTGGTTGAGCAGCGGTTCACGAATGCCCGCACATCATGGCGCATGTTAGGCCAATAGAAGGACGTAGCAACTCTGGCTAAAGTGCACTGGAACCCAGCATGACCTCCCACGGGTGAATTATGGTATTCCTGTAGAATTAGCTCCGGCAGGGCAAATTCGGGTGGAACCAGTATCCTGTTTTGGTACAGTATGAGCCCATCTCGTAAAGTGTAGTGCGCATGATCTCCTGGTTGCTCCTGCAGGGTCATAATCAACTCCCAAGAAGCGGGATGACGGTCATAGAATTGCCGAAGTGCTGTCAGGGGAGCTACCACGGGCTTAGAAACAACCTGTAGGACAAGACAAGCAGCTTCAGGTAGTCTAGATAGGGCATTTGCTAGGGTATTCTCATTTCTTGGCCGATAGACGATGTCAAATTCGTATCCCGTCAATTTGGTGATCCATCACTGTTACTCGGGAGTATGGATTGCTTGATTAAAGAGTTCTTTAAGTAATTGATGATCTATCCGAATTGTGAATTTGATGCCCAATAAAAATTGTCGCCATGACTACTTCCACGATAGCGTAGAGTTCCTAAAGGTAACTGGAGGTAGCTTGTAGCCGGGGGCTGAGTTGCTAGCTAAAGAATGCGATACGCTGCTCTAACTGCATAAGCACAGTACCGACACCATGGCTTGATGAATCTGCTTTGATGATGAATGGTTTAGAAAAATTTGACAAGGCTAGGACCAGTGTGGAAGAGAGGGCAGTTTTGAGGCCATTGAAGGCAGATTCAGCTTCCTCACTCCAAATAAAATCATTTTTCCGTAATAATTGTGTTAGGGGTGTTGCGATCTGTGCATAGTGTGACACAAATTGCCTATAATACCCCGTGAGTCCGAGAAAACCCCGTAGCTATTTGATAGTTGTGGGCGTCAGCCAATCTTGTGTTGCAGCCACCTTATTGGGTTCAACTGCCACTCCCAATCCAGAGACAACGTGGCCTAAGTAGGACAAAGAGGTCCGGCCAAATTCACACTTGGATAACTTGGCAAAAAATTTCTCCCGCAAGATATGAAGGACTGTATACTAAAATGTCATCGAAGAATACCAATACAAATTTTCGTAGCATCGGCCGAAAAATGGCACACATCTCTGACTGGAAGGAAGAAGGTGCACTGGACATCCTGAAGGGCATAACAAGGAATTCATAATGCCATTCATGTGTCCGAAAGACTGTCTTGTGTACATCACCAGCATGCATTCGCAGTTGATGATAATCTGCGTGCAGATCCAGCTTGAAAAATAGCTTGGCACCATGTAGCTCATTTAGGAGTTCATCCACAGTTGGGATAGAAAATCTGTCTTTAATTGTTAACGCATTGAAAGCACAGTAGTCGACACAGATGCGCCAACTACCATCCTTTTTCTTGACCAGAAGGACTGTAGAAGAAAATGGGCTAGTATTAGGACGAATAATGCCTTCTGCTAGCATCTGTTGTATCAATTTTTTCATTTTTGTCTTTTAAAAATGTGGATAACGATATGGTCTAACCTTAACAGGCAAGGCATGAGGCTTCAAGGGAATTCGGTGGTCTGTGACGCGGTAAGGGGGTAATCCATGGGGAACAGAGAATACATTGACAAAGGAGTTAAGAATACTGTGCAGTTTAGCCAGAATTGTGGGAGTAATATCCTGAGGTAACTGTGAAGGAGACCGGACCATCTGCTAGTTATTTCCTGGAGAAGCTTCCAGGACCGGTGTGATTGTCAATTGGAAGTATGTAGAGGCAGGGTGTGTGAGCTCACCTTGTCTCAATTGTCCCAAGGACATGGTGGAGATGATCGCGTGCTGAAGCCCATGTAGAGTGAACTGTTTTCCATCGCGATAGAACTGCATCCAGAGAACCTTATAATCAAATAATACTAGTCCAATTGTCACTAACTATTGGACCCCCAAGACTAGGTCTACACCATAAATCGGTAGGAGATATAGGTCCACCAGAAACCCCGTGGAACTCAGGGTGCTGGGCACATAATGCAACAGCCTTCACATTGGAGGGAATCACCATTCCCCACACCGTGACATTTAGATGTTTTGAAGGCTCGATGGGAAGGCCTAGGTGCTTGGCCAATCGGGTCTATAGGAAATTATGGGTTGAACTACTATCCACTAACACCACCACCGAAAGGCTAGACAGCTCTCCTTGGAGTCATAGGGTAAAGGGAACAGAATGGCCTTCCAGGGCATGGAGAGATATGGTTGGTGTGATGTCTGGGACTGGTGGTGAGGGGAAGGTGTTTTGTGGGGAACACTTAGGAGTCTCCATTTCTGTGTTATCAACGTCTTCCAGTGGCAGCAATTGACCAAGGTCATCATCATCGAAGGTCAGGCATAAAAATTAGGGTTTACAACGGTGTCCGGCCATGAAACATTCATCACAATTAAAGCACAACCCCTTGTCTCGGCGGACATCCATCTCAACTGGAGTCAATTTTTTTATGGGTAGTTTGATTAAGGGATTATGGGGTGCAGAAGGTTTTGGAAAATTTGTGAAAGAGGGAGGAACGGTTTTAGACAAGGGTGGACGTAGCGTGGTGTGTTCGCCGGCTTCAATTTTGTCTTCCACAAGCTTTGCCATACCAATAGTTTCGGGAAGTGACGTTGGCTTCAACAAAAATAACTCTCGACGGATGTCATCATGTAAGTCAGAGATGAAACAATTAAGGAGATTAATAGTAGTCAAACATGTGGTTCATGTCGATAGTGATTCGAACTCGACCATTTACGCTGCTGCTGTTGTGGTCTGGCGAAGCTTGTATAAGGTAGCTTCCAGATTGAGGTAGGAGGAAGAGTCGAAACGTAACTCCAGGTCTCGGGAGAAAATCTCCCAAGTGGATAACTGCTTAGTTGCATGCATCCACTGGTACCACTGTAATGCGGCCCCAGTCATGTAGAAGGCAGCGATGAGGAGCTTTTGCACAGGAGGAATATCATGATAGGAAAAAAACCTCTCAATTTGAAAGAGCCACTCAATAACGTTTTCACCAGCGAAAAAAGAAATTTTGAGTTTGGGAAGTCGTGTATAAGCAGAGATCTGACCATCGGTTTGAGACGAACACAATAGTGGTAGGGTTTGCGAAGAAGGTGGTGAGAGAAAAGTGAGAGACGCCATGAAAGAGGGAGGAGTGGGTAATAAAGGAGGAAGAGGTGCTTGTGGACGCTCGATTCGGCTCAAGGATTGACAAATCTCGGCAAGAGATTGATGGATCTGCTCAGTTGTGGTGTTGTGGACGGTGAGACCCTCTTTGTGGCGATGAACAGTGGAAGTGAGCTTGTTCAATTTGGACGACAGACAAGCGATGGATTCCTCTAACGCCTTGTAACGTGTAGCCATTCCTTTTGCCATGGTCTCAATGAAAGTATCTATGATGCCGATCGAGCTGTTGCATACAAGAGATGAGGGTTATGGAAGAGAGGAAGAGCTCTGACAGAAGAAGGATCGAGTGAGTAGAGAGACAGATAGAAGGAGAAAGTGAGAGAGAGTAGAGTAGAAGATATTTTATTCATTAACTGCTTATGCCTGCATGGCATGCCTATATATAGTAGAGGCATGTCAACGGTGCCACGTATAATAGAATCAGCAATATAATAGCATAACAATATTATTCTAATAGAATTAGCAAGTGTTATCCTACAGTATGGTATATAATATGTGTCCTAACAGTATAATATGCAGTATAATATGTGTTAGGGCCATTTTTATGATTGGTACATTCCATGACAATATATATTATTACATCGTTGTCGGGTTATGCATTGTCGAAGTGCTGCATCAATATACATCTGTTGCTGTTTGTTTCACCTTCCATGGATATCGTGCCTGTCGTGTGCTCTCTGGCGGCTCGAGCCCAAAATCCAGAAGCCCCGCGCTCTCTGTGCGCTCTGCACCTGCTCGACCCCAAAAATCAGAAGCATTGTGCTCGCTGTGCACTCTTTGGGCGATCGAGCACAAAATCCAGAAAGGCTCCGCTCGCTGCTCACCACCCCCGCGCTCGAGCACACGTAGGGTTTCTCTAGAAACCCTAAGTCCGTCCGCCGCGCGCTCGAGCTGCACTCGAGCGCTGCGTCAACGGGCAACTTTTTAAATGGGATTTTTGAGCCCTCTATAAATACTTGGCTTTTAATTTTGAAACTCTAGGACTCTTGTCAGATCAATTCCGTACTCTACTTGAGAAGAATCTTGTTCATATTCTATTGATCTTACTTCTTTTGAGAAAACTAAAAGCTTCAATCTTGTACTTCATGTTATAACAAGTTTTCTCTACATTTTCTCTTTACCATTCAAACACTTACATCATTCTACATTCGTTGGAGACGTCGGTACGTTGAAGAAAGAGACTCGATCGTGTTCAGAAATTCAAGTGGCTAAAGAGGGAATTTTGACGTGAAGACTGGAAAGTGTCCGGTTCTGTTGCCGTGGGCAAATCCAAGGATTTCCTTGGTAGGATCACGAGACAGAAGTAAGTCTGCTAGGTTAGCGCGTCGTTACCACCCGATCTGTAAGTTGATTTTTATAGTGCATTGCTTCCCTGGTCATTGAAGTTCGGATGGTTTTTCTCGATTACCGTGGGTTTCAAATTTTCCCATCGTTATAAAAAATCGTGCATTATTATTATTATTTATACTCGGTTATATTTTACATGCTCGTCTTTATCTTTAGTATTTAGAAATAAATATTCTTTACGTGTATTGAATATTTAATTTTTACTGCTTCCGATATTTTTATCGGGGTCGAAACTTGATTGTACACTTTCGGATAAAAAGTCCTTTTTCAATGTGATTAATAATAATTCCAAAATTTGGATGATTGCTGGGTCAACCTTATACTCTTCCGGTAGTGCGGTGCCTCAGTTGCCGTAGCAGTGTCCAAACTTACAAAACCCGCAACAGCTTGAGACCTTTTTCTCTCTCCTCCTGAAAGCCTCTCTCCAATCACTTCCTATCGTTAGATGTCTTCAGCAATTGCTCCATTAAACTCTGCATATTAATGAACCACATCTACTTATCCATTTTTCTTCTTCCATTTACATTGAATTCAATGTACCGGAATCATCAGATTCTGTTAGAAACATTTATATAAACATCTTGAATTAAATAATCATTAATGTTCATTATAAATTTAAATATTTTTTCAATTATAAAACTATTATATCATTGATACATGGTACCCCCAAAAAAAAAATTGTTAAATGTCAAGGATCATAACTCAAAAAAAACCTACCGAGTCTCTATTATAACATCTCCTACCCATCACTAAATGAACAATTACTACTACCCTCTGGAATACTTATTGCCTAAAGCTTCACAGCAAATGAAGGATTTTTAATTACCAAAAAAAAAAAAGCAAATAAAGGATTTCCCATTAATAAATAAAGATATACCCTCTATGGGATATGCACAATCAAACAAATGATTAATGATTAAAGTTTTTTCTTACGAATAATGATAGTTTAATGACTTAATTGAAAAACAATTTGTATATATATGATCAAAGATTCATAGATATATACTCGTGGGCAAAGCCATCTCAAGTGGCATCAATTTAAAACAACTATAGATGTATATTGTTGAAATTTTTAAAAGATATCCATTAAAGAACGAGTTATATAATTTTTTTTGTATAAAGCTGTGGTATGAAATTATAAGGTTAAGGGACTAAAATTGATAGGTTGCTTTATAGCTAATGTTTAAATTCGGATCTTGGAGCTTGAGAGCTTGATTGACCACCGAAATCTTTACTTATTGAAGCTAAAGTAATTATAGAATTTCTCATTTCTAAAATATCTAATAGAGAAATTAAGAGCCACCAAGAAGACTATCATTTTACAAAGATTAAAGCCTTTATTAAATCGAATATCCAATGAATGATTGATCTTCTCTTGTTTGATACTCTTCCTTAATGACTCCTCAAGTTGTGAACATTTAGCTTTTAGTCTTCCAACAATTACAATATGTTCTTCAGCTTCAGTTGCTCTATCTTCAAAAGAAATGACTCTGTCCTTAGCAATGGTTGCTTTATCTGTATAATTAAGAGTCCTGTT
Organism: Nepenthes mirabilis; assembly: GCA_025585075.1. Classification (NCBI taxonomy): domain Eukaryota; kingdom Viridiplantae; phylum Streptophyta; class Magnoliopsida; order Caryophyllales; family Nepenthaceae; genus Nepenthes; species Nepenthes mirabilis. The sequence goes on from JAODPA010134282.1 coordinate 13,858, forward strand.
TATCCATTCGACTACTTATTTCTCAAGATAGATCGATTGATCCTTAAAGAATAATGCCCTGGCTTCGATAACTACAACTTCAAATTTCAAACTTCTGATAATAGCTGGATTAATATAAGATTGGGATTGACGATTAATTTTTATGTCTTAATTGTATAGCCTGTGTTTTATTTGATTCATAAAATTTTTAGATAGCAAAAAATAGTGAATCAATTGTATAAATATAAATAAATAACTTGAAATTAAAGGTTTAAAATCCACCCCTGAGGATCTGGCTGCTATAGTTTTGGCAAGGATGAATGTCTCTAGCAAAGGAGAGGAAAATATTGATGGAATAGAAAAATATTAAAATCTGGGCACCCTATGAAGCCTCAGAGCCTGGGTAACTTAGAGGAGAATATGGAATGAATGTTATACGTACTTACGATATGAATATTATTCAAACTATCTTCTGTTTTAATTGAAATAGCTCAAGACATAGAATACCTAAAAATTGGTTTAACTGATGTAGGAAAGTTGGATATAATTGGAACTCCATATTTAGCTATAATGGAAAAATCAACTATTGGCACATTTTGATATGAAGAATGATGCAATGAGTCATGCTCCTTATTTTGAATATTAATAGTGATTTTCTCTACAAAATTCAAAATAGGAGTTTCCTCCGAGGGTTTTGCTGGAGAAGAGACAAAGGTCAGAGTTGATAGACATCAATTCTTCAGCTCTTATTTCAGTCCTAAATTCAATGTCATAGTTCTCAAAAATCTCATTGATAACTTTCAAATTCTTATCATTATCAAAATGAGAAAGTGGTAAAATTGTCAAATGAACATTGGGCTAATCAATACAAGTCCTAAGAGGAGAATTAATTAAAATGCCCTTCCTCCTTTTCAATGAGCAAGGAGGCAAATTAGAAACAGCTTAAAGAATCAATCTTTCCTACTAATTTATAGCATCTAAGGTAGCATGGGTCACAAAATTACTAGTTTTGCACAACTTGGTTGCATATTTTATTTATTAGTTTAGATTGAAATTTAGTAATAGAAAGCTTATCGTCAAGAACCGAACTTGAGTAGGCTAGGTTTACATTTTCTTGATTATTTGATAAAATCAAATTATTAGAAACTTAATATAAAATAATCAATCTTTTCAATTCATTATAGAATTTAGATTTCCTTCACTTATTTTAAATTCCTTTTTAGGCGTTAAAAAACATCCAATCACTTTCCTGATAAAAGCAGAAAATGATCTTAACCATCTGAGTGCATAATTTAAGCTTATGGTGTCGGAAAAAGACACACAATGTAACTAAATACCTTATGGCATTGAGATAGAGTAGAGCAATAGGGGTTTTAGAAGCCTTCATAATGTCAACAAACTCCATTGCTAAAGGAATCTAGAATCCTTGCTTTCGGTAAGCTTCGTATATAACAACAAAACTATTCATTGGAGATTAGGCTCTCCCTTTAGATAAAGTGCGACAGACTGCATTTCCTGACCAAAATTCGATAGAGTTCCGGCAGTAAAACGGTTGCCAAACTAATACAATCTGTACAAAAATCTATATACAGCATAATATATAACCACACATCACATCACATCACATGATCCAAAAATAACAATAACAAATACGTGGTATCAACGTCATAACTCTGGGTATGACATTGGTTCAGACAAGATGTCACTAGGTACCCAATAAACCATAACAACCTGTGGAAACACATATATCAATCAACTACAGTGGAGACTATACTACGAGCATATCATTATCATCATCATATACATACATTAATATACAATACCATCAATAATTATACAAAATGTTCCACTAGATACAAGAATCACAACAACTAAGTCCTCAAAAGTATTCTTTAGTCTTCAACTTAACCGACTTTTAATCCTCTACCCTGCATCATCGGGTATAAATGCGTACTCATCTGAAGGAAGAATAAACAGTAAGGAGTGAACAAAATACTCAATAAGATACAATATAATAAGAACTAAAATTAATATATGTAAAATAAAGTAAATGGAAGGAGTAAGAGTAGAGTATGAATGCATAAATGTGAAATATGAGCGAATGCCTTTTTGGAACACATTTTTCTTTCTTATTTTATTTTTGATTATTTTAGATTCTAAAATATATAGAAAACTCATTATTATTATGGACTAGGGTCAATAGGTTTTACCAACTAACGATGCGGTCAAATGAGAAAAAGAATGTATTTATTTTTACACATTCTAAAGCGCAAACCCACGTAATTCAACACCCTGTGATGAGCGGTATACCTTTAACCTGATATAGGGGACAATAAATATATGCCACAATGTCCCCCATCGCCCAAATGTAGTCATCATACTTTCACAATAATATCTTAAACTATGTTAGGGAATATTACCCACTAAAATATAAATTTTCGGTCAAATTTTATATTTACTTATTCTTTAAAAAATTTCATACGCATTCTTATCACTTAGTTCTCACTCCGAGAGAACGATATATCAAACATGACATGCCATGAAATTTTCCTCTTATTCTTTTTATCATTTACATAATTATCACGAATTTAAGTTCCACATGACTTAAATTATATGCATAATGAATATTAAGTATAGAAAAAATTAGAAATCCTTATCACCATAAGCCGAATATAATTTTAGAACTTTC
>JAODPA010134293.1:0-16537 GCA_025585075.1 Nepenthes mirabilis
AGGCAGATTGTTGCTGAATTGATAGTAACTCCTGGGGTGTGCTGATGATGTGTGTCTGCAGCTGCCATGTGCTCCCTGCTGATTGGAATTCTTGGGTACTTTGGGCTGTCGGCAGTCCCGGTGTGATATAGTAAGTTGCTGCAGGGTGATCGGAAGGTGGTGCTCTGGTCTGCTCGGGAGTAACTTTTTTGCTTTAGCATCTGTATAATGACAGTATTATGTTTTTGTTTTTTGGTTCTTCTGTTAGATAGTTCCTCTTTGATTTTTTTGAGAAATTCTCTGATGTACCAGGTACTTGAGGTATGCCCTAGCTTTTTGTGTTCTAACTCCAAGTCAAAAAATTTAGAGTTATAACATATTTTTTTATAATTTTTACTCCCGTTAATCCAAAATACACACTTACTTACCAAAAAAAAAGAAGGAAAGAAGACATTACCGGAACTCCCATGTTTCGGCTGGTGTACGAACTCAAAAAAGTGAAGTGTGCACTCAAATCTCTTAATGTCCAAGAAGGGGACATTCATGAGGAGGTTCTGCGAACCCGAAAAATCTTAGAGGAATTCCAAACCAAGCCCCTTTCCCCCTTGGGAATTGCCATAATGAACGTTCCAGTAGGGCAGCTTACTTTTCTGCTATGGCAAAGGAGGCTGACCTTATTCACCAAAAAGCTAAGATAAAATGGCTCAAAGAGGGAGACCTTTGCACCAAATTTTTCTTCAAGACTGTTAATGGGAACAATAACAGGAATAGAATTATCTCCCTCTTAGATGAGTCTGGAAACCCTACTAATGGGGTTGAGGATGTTCATAAATTGGTTGTTGATCATTTTAGGAGGGCTCTTGGTTCCGGTCGATCCCAGGGATCTACGGATGCCAATCAACTTTGACCTTTCATCCTCCATACTGTCCCAGACTTTCTAACTGGCCCCCTTACTGGCCCGGTTAGTGAGGAGGAGATCCGCAAGGTGCTCTTCTACATTGGTGATGACAGAGCCCCCGGCCCTGATGGGTTCTCTTCTAAATTCTTTAAGGACTCCTGGGAGATTGTTGGTCAGTCTGTATGTGGAGCTATTCGGGATTTCTTCAACCACGGAAAGCTCCTTAAACAAATAAACACCACTATGATAAGCCTTATTCCAAAGGTCCAACCGTCACACATGGTTTCCGATTACCGCCCAATATTTTGCTGTAATGTCATCTATAAAGTCATTTTGAAGATCATTGCAAACCGGATTAAAATGACTTTACCCTATCTTGTTGACAAATTCCAAACGGCCTTTGTTGCTGGGCGTCAAATCAGTGACAACATCCTATTAGCTCAGGAGCTTCTTCATAAATATCATCTCGGTCATGATCCTCCCAGATGTACTATGAAGATTGACCTTATGAAAGCATATGACTCTGTCCATTGGGATTTCATCATCAATATGCTGACACTTTTTTTTGGTAAGTAAATTGAAATTAAATTTAATGAAATTACAAAAAATGATGGTCCAGCTCCAAGTGTTTTGCTGACTTAGAGGTAGAACAACGCGCTAGGGCATTCCCCAAGCAACGCCAGTTTGTGAAACAGGACAACATTAAAAAAACCTAGATGAGAAGCATCACCAGATTTATGCATTAGAGCAAATGGAGTCCCACCATTCCTAAGAAAGAAATAAACAGCAGAAGAAAAATCAAAAGCCAGAAGCATAGTCCATGGACTGATTTTACACACGCCCTAGCCGTGCTTTGCTACCACATCATTCTGCAAATAAACCACCACGCCACAGGCAGTATCATCCATGAGCAGAGGGGACTCGGGCTCATCCTACTAGCCTCAAATGAGAGCAGAACGCCCAAAGCATCTCGGGCAATTTAATATCCAAAGCAGGATACCCGCATCATAGTCCTCAGACGATATCCTGAATCCCATCCAGCAACTAGAGTTTCACCCTCCAGCAGCAAAGTCCTCGGACTGGTTTAACATGCCATGATACAAGCATTGATAAGGGTCTCGGATTCATCCTATAGGCCTCGGCCTAGAGCAGCACGGCCAACGCCTCTCGGACAAGTCAACACCAGAGGCAGGATACCAGAGATGGCAATACACCACCTTCAGTATCTCAACCCAGCAAACCGATTAAGCTTCGCTCCAGCATCAGCAACACAGGAGAAGGGAGCCCACATCCAAACCAGCAGTCTGTAACATCGGCATCGACCTACAGCAGGGGAGGACCCCATATCGCACACCAGCACTACCACCTTTCCAGCATCAGCACCCTCGATGACCAAAAGCACAGAGTTGAAACCAGCATCATCAGCAAATCTGACCAGGATCAACTACTCTACATCTGCCACAGGGCGCAAAACCAGTAGCATCAACCTCCCAGAGCCCAGCCAAGCAAGCACTCTGCCTCAAAATTCAGGAAGCTTAAAAAACTAGCCGATAGACCACAACTTCAGTCCAGCCCCAGATAGTCAAAACCAATCGGCTGAAAGCCTAAGAGCTTGAGGATCCAAGTAGCGGGAAACTTAACCACTATGGTCACACCCAAGAGGCAACCCGTATGTCAATCATCAGTGACCAACAGTAGCTACCATAGCATGAAAGCCGCCAAAACCATGAGCAGCAGCAACAGCTCAAGAACCTCATCTGAAGATCTCACCCAGTGAACAACGCATCTACATAGCACACCTTGGTTAAAGAGCTAATACCTCAAAGTCAAAAAGTTTGACAAAAAACACCACCTCAGCCATAGAGAGCTTGGACCAAAGCATTTATACACCTGCCGAGCCCCAGACCGTCCAGCCCATATAGCTCAATTCCTAAGAGCCTAAGAGCCCTTAGAGTTTTTGGTCGTAGACTTTCTCTTTCTACGGGACTTTGGCAGTTTCCAGGGATATTGCATGGCAATTACATCAATGGCACGGTGAAACTTTACCTTAGGTAAGCTAACACTATTGAATTTCCCTCCTCAAATGGTTGGCTAGATTAGTCAGTGCATCATTACTCCTTCGTTCTCCATCAATATTAACGGGTAAGCAGTCAGTTTCTTCAAAGGGGGCAAAGGCCTTCGTCAAGATGATCCCATCTCTCCATACTTATTTGTCCTTGTTATGGAGGTTCTGAATGGTATTTTTGATATTAAGGCTAGGCGGGTCAAAAATTTTAAATTTCATTGGAAATGTGAAGAGACTCAAACAATCATGCTAGCCTTTGCTGATGACCTCCTCCTCTTCTCCCATGCCGATGTCCATTCTACTCAAATCCTAAAGGAATGTCTTCAAGAATTCCATTTTACATCTGGCCTCTCTGCTAACACAAATAAAAGTGAAGTGTTCATCTGCTCAAAAGACATTTCTCTCCACCAGGACATTGCTGGGCTTATGGGTTTCAGAGTGGGCAAACTCCCCATCAGATACTTGGGTGTCCCATTGATTACCGTAAGATTATCAATTCCTTACTGCAAATCTCTCAATGACAAAATTACATGTCGGATCTCATCCTGGATGAATAGGTGGCTATCATTTGGTGGGCGGTTGCAACTCGTCGCCTCCATCCTTTCGTCCATCCACCTCTATTGGGCCTCAATTTTTATTCTGCCCCAGTCTATCCTTAAAGGGATCAATTGCCTCTTGCGTCATTTTCTTTGGAAGGGCACTACTGATGGAAAGGCAAATGCAAAAATAGCATGGGACGACATATGCTACCCGAAGAATGAAGGTGGTCTGGGCCTTAAAAACCTGTAGGCTCAGAATAAAGCTCTCATTTGTAAGCTTCTATGGCGTATCATATCTAAGGATTCTGAGTTGGCTTTGTCTTCCTGGATTCACAAAAATAGAATCAAGGATCGCTGCATTTGGACTCTAAAAGTCCCAGACTCCGCCCCATGGAGCTGGAGGAAAATCATGAAGCTTCGCCCCATTATGTGTTCTCACTCTACTAAGATTATTGGGGATGGCTCTGATACATTCCTCTGGCATGATAACTGGCACCCGCCAGGCCCGCTGAGTGATGTCAGTTCTGATCGTACACGTTTGGTCTCAGGCCTGCCCTGGGATGCAAAGGTTACTAATATTATCAGGAATGACCATTGGATTTGGCCCAATCCTTATGATTTGGAAGTCTCTCGTTTGGCAGAGAACTTGCCTCCATATCTCCCTAGCATCAATCAAAAAGATGCGGTCCGATGGGATGGATCTGCAGATGGAAATTTTTTTACTAGGTCCACCTATTTTCTTAACCATCCACCCAAACCAAAAGTTAGCTGGGCTACCTTTGTGTGGGGCCTCTCCATATCCCTACCCACGCTTTTACTCTCTGGCTAGCCGTTAGAGGTAAGCTCAATACCCTTGACCGCCTTCATGGTATTCCAAACCTTTCCCCGAAATGCACCCTCTGCAACACGGGGGATGAAGATCATGCACATCTTTTCTTCTCCTGTCCCTTCTCCAGATCCCTTTGGACCAAAATCCAAAATCAAGCAAGTCTTCACTGGCCTTACCCTGAGTGGTACCAAAACATTATTTGGGCTTCTCATAAATGGAAAGGGAAAAGTTTTTCAGCCTTGTCTAAATGTCATTCTCTTGCAACCATGGTATACTTCATTTGGAATGAACGTAACAATCGTACTTTTCAAAAATGCCCTCAATAAGATATCTCCCATATTTTTTCCTTGATTATCAATGTTGTTCGGAACAAATTGAAGACCTCCATGGTTGCTGAGCGGAGTGTATCTCGATTGATACAGATTCACTGGAGTTTATAAAAAAAATTATTGGGTTTTACTAGTTTGCCTTTGGTGGTTTTTCTTGGTCCTTTTCCCTCATGGCCACTCTTGGCCTTTTCCTCACTTTCACACACACACCTTCGCCCCCCTCCAAAAAAACAGGTTGTGATGATTTATTCTAGTGCTAGGCTGTGTTATCTCGGTTTGTAGCCACTCTGTGTGCAATGTATGGTGTGAAAATGCCATAGGATGTATGAGGTGTTTCATCTGTATGTGTTTGATGCTGTTGTAAAATAGTCGGTTCGATTTTGTGCCTAGTAGCTCGACTGTTGGTGTTGTTGTAGGCTGCCGATTAAAAAAAAAAATCTGTGCGCATGTCTTTTCTTGTTTTCCTAGCCAGCCTTGGCTGGTTGTTTGGCCGTTCTTTTCTTTCGCCCTTCTTTGTCCTTTCTCTCACACACACACATTCACCCCTACTCCCCAAAAAAAATATCTGTACGCATGTCGGTGAGAAATTACTCTTTTTTTTGGTAAGTAAGTGTGTATTTTGGATTTAAGGGAGAAAATAAATTTACAAAATCTATGTTATAATTCCAAGTTTTTTGACTTGAAGTTAAAACATAAAAGGTTGGGGCATACCCCGAGCATCAAGTACATCAAAGGATATTTCAAAAAAAGCCTCGAAGAGGAGTAATCTAAAAGATTGAAAATGATCAAAGTCATTATGCAAAATCAGAATAAAAAGCACCCCAAGAAATCCAGCAGCAGGGTGCATCAGCATCATCCCACCATTAAGCAGGACCGCAAATAGAGCAGCATCTTCATGCCAACCGAGGCCATTCCATTACCACAATTGAAAAAACTACAAACCAGGCCCAGCATTCAAGCACCAAGATCCAACACTAACAACACCCAAAAACTACACCCAGGCACACACACCGGTAAACACCGGGCAGAGATCAGCAGCAGCATCCCGACACAACCAGTCCAGTGCACTTCCACCAGCAGCAGAGCAAATTAACCACAAGGCACAAGCATCAATGCCTCGAAATTCATATGGTCAAAAAGAAAATGCTGCTCAAACAGAGGCAGCTATTTATTCAGCATTGAACAAAGCTCCATCTCCTACTGCAGCAAGTCTCCAGCCAAAACTGCAAACCATACAAGGAAGTACCCTTAAACAACCTCAACCCGAGCATGTTTAACCCCATGCCATCAGGATAGCAATATAGCCAAGGCCATAACAGAGTTTGCCAAACCAGCAAGAGGACTAACATATCAGCAAAGCAACAACAGCAACAAACTTGCATTAGTTTCCAAACAAGAGCAATCCAGTGGACTGCAACACAATCTCACCTCAACAAGAAGAAAAATTTAACAGCCAAATAATACCTCAGTCATCTACTCAGCCCACAGCCGCAGGGTCCCAATCCATAAGCACACGGGCTCCCCCAACCCAATCATCAAATGGGACACACAGCCAGAGAAAAAACAGAGCAACACCAGAGGATATTCGGCTACATCAATTCCTTCTAGATGAGCTAGCAACCCACAAAAAACTTCAGTCAACTCAGAAACCTAATAATTATATCAATCGCAGGCCAGAGCAGCCTCAGCAATAAACCACCGTAGTGCCAAGAATCAGCACCAACAACTTCAGCAAATTCGGCTCAGTGAACACCCCAACTGCATCATAGCAAGATTATCACAGCCCAGAGAAAACGCATGTGATCAAAGAGGTTGATGACCACAACCAATGAAGCCCCTAGGCCAGAAATCCAAAACACCACCAGCCTCCATCACAGCACGCAAGTGGTCAACAACATCGAGATGCTTCATTGCAAACCTCATCAGGGGCACCCATCAAAGGCAGACCAAAAACCCAGAAAATAACCAAGGCAATGGCCAAATGGCAGACAATGCTTCAGACAATCTACAGCAACAGGAGTTTCTTTTCACATCACCAGTGCATCAAAGGCAACAGCATTTGTGTTGAACTAGAGGGCAACAAATCCCAGAAATCCAAAGCTGCAACAGCATCCCCCAACCATACAGGGATCAGAGGTTAGAGGAGATAGTCCAGCAGCATAGTAGCGGCAGTGTGCCAACAGCACCAACACCACAACAGAGCATCTCACCACACCAAAAACCCTTTCGTTTAGCAGAAGGCCAAACCGCCCTCATTATTCAACCAAAAAGCATGCCAAGAGAGCAGACAAAGCACAAAAGGGTGAGAATGACAGACAATCAAAAACAGGGTCCCAGGAGCAAGACCCAGACCAGAAGAGCCCCAGCATCATGATCCTAGGAGCCAGAGGCGCCCCTGGATTTCCGAGAGGCAGTTTTTTTCTTTTTCTTTGACTTAGAAATCATCCAACCAGATTCTTTTTTTGGTAAGTAATTAATTGCATTAAATTAAAGTAAAATGTATAAAGAACTATGTTTTTTTACCAAGTGTTTTGCCGACTTGGGAAAAGAAACATAGAAATAAGGGAATCCCTAAATCCATGACAAAAGTCATTAAGAAATAAAATTACAATAATATTCGATTATTGTAAAGGAAAAACCCTTCAGGAAGCACGTGCAAATCATTCCACACACAAGCCACTCCGGCTAAATAGAGAGAAAAAACCACTCCGAAAACCACTTACATAAGCACTCTGGAAACCTGTAATATAAAGCAGCACTCCGGAAGTTTGCCACTCTGGCCACAACTCGTACCTGGCCACTCCTGCCCAAAAGCAGCACTTCGGAAAATTGTCACTCCGAAAATTCGCGCATGGCCACTCCGGCCCAAAAACACCCTGCCACTGCAGCAAAAACATTCCGGCTTCAAAGGTCACTCCGCCTCAAGAAGTACTCCAGCTTCTGAAAGCCACTCCAACCAGGTTCAATACCCGGCAATTCATCAACCAAACGGGGTTTTTTTTTTGATAATTAATTAATTGCAATAAAATAAGGAAAAATGTACAAGTAAACTATGTTTTTTGCCAAGTGTTATGCCAACATGGAAAAAGGAACATAGAAAAAAGGGAAGACCCTTAAACCATGACAAAAGTCATTAAGAAATAAAATTACAATAATTTTTGAATTACTGTAAATGAAAAACCTATTCGGAAGTGCGTGCCAACCACTCCATAATCTAGCCAAGCCGGCATCTTAGAGAGGCACTCCGGAAGCAAGTTACAAAGGTACTCCGGAAAACTGTAGTCAAAAGAAGCACTCCGGAGATTTGGCACTCCGGACACATCTCACGCCTTACCACTCCGGCCCAAAAGCAGCACTCCGGAGAACGCCATTCCACTCCGGCCCAAAAGCAGCACTCCGGAAAATGCCACCCCGGTCACAAAACGCACCTGGCCAATCTGGCCCAAAAATGGCAATACTCAACAAGCCACTCCAGACTTATATAAGCACTCTGGAAACCTGTACACTCCGGAAGTTTGCCACTCTGGCCACAACTCGCGCCTGGCCACTCCGGCCCAAAAGCATCACTCCGGAAATTTATCACTCCGGAAGTTCGCGCATGACCACTCCGGCCCAAAGGAACTCCGGAATCAACAAAGCCACTCCGTCCAGAGCGGACCGCCGAAAGTACTCCGGATATAGAGAGCACAAGCACTCTTGCAGCACCCACTGCAAATCACTTGGATTTACAGGGCTTTAACTTATTTCGAGATTGATTCTTAACCCGTTCAGAGCCACCCACGTATTTTTTTAAAATACGAGAGATAGGGCTAGGCGTGAGATCCGGGTCAATAAGAGACGGAGGCTCCAACACCGGAGACACTCCATCAGATGGAGGAATCGACAGGACGTGGTGTTCAATAACAGCATCAGGATTGGGGCCATCATCAACAGGGACGACCACAGAGGCCAAGTTTCCTAGATTGGATCTACGAAACTTACTTGGATGACAAATGTCACTGCATGGAGCCAGCATCCTGCGGTGAGGATCACAACTGGGAGCCTCAGCTGACGCGACCTCTGGAGCCTGATCCAGAACCATGAAGGGGGTCCCATCTGAAGACTGAATGCCAGAGTCAACTAAAGGGAGCCCAACTGTGTCTAATGAATCAGCAACTGAGCCAACAGCAGCCGGATCAGTTGGTGGAGCCGCATCAACCTGGAGAGGCGAAGAGATAGGTTCCACGTCACTGGAAGAAATATTTCCAGGAGCAGTGCGGGAGTCCTCCTGAGGCGACGAAAACAACATTGGATCCAGGGAATGATCCACCGATAAATTCTCCACTCCAGAATTGTCATCAGGGGGACTCCCCACAACAGAGTGGTCAACAGAGTTGGTCTCCACAAGAGGAATATTCTCACCACACAACCCAACATCCCTTGATCCAGAAAAGGCATCAACCACCGTTCCTGCATCATATTCAGAAAGGCTCAGGCCTGCTTGAGGCACTTTATCAACGCTACCCTCTAGAGCAGGGGAGGGTAACAAGGTAGGGGTTAACAGAGCTCCACCAACAGAGACACTAAAATCCCCAACTAGTTCACTAGTCTCAGCCAAACAAGGAGACTCTTCAATAATCTTGGCTGGTTTTCTGTTCGGATTAGCAATTCGACCCTTCAGAGGGTAAGATGGCTTCCTGTGATAACAAACCCCTATGTCCACAGAGGAGGCCCCAGCAGACTTCAGTCTGATAACTGAAGGGAGGTGGGCACCTTTGGTAATCTCTACACAGACGCGAGCATAATTAAGCCGCTCCATTTTAGCAGTAATTGGATCTAGTAGAAGGGGCTTACAAACTCCACTTGCAATCCAGCTCAGACCCAAAGGGGTCCAAAATTCAGTAGGATCCTTGGACAAAGTGATCCAAATCGGGTACGACTGGAAAGAATCCTTTTCCAGTACCATACCAGGCATCCATTTTTTGAGGAGGATGGCTTTCTGCCCTAGAGTCCAAGGACCACAAGCCAAATAGCGGTTCATGAGGACTTCAGAGTCAAATCTGAAGAAGAAGAAACCGCTGTCATTCCCGGCGACATGTCTCAAGCCGAATCTGGCCCAGATTTTACGGGCAATGGCATTAACGGCCTGAAAGTGGAGGGGACTTTCAGGGAAGTAACCCACCAACGTAGCATTCCAGACTTCCTGGACCTGCTGAAGCACCACATCAGGTGGGGAGATAGAGACGACATCCCCAGAATAATCCTGAGGGGGAAAGTAGGTCAGATCAGAAGTCTGGCCCACGCACTCCTTCCGAACGACTTCAGTCCAGGAAGGAGGGGCAGCCGCCGCAAGCTCAGACGAAATGCGAAGAGCATTCGAGGCTTCAGCGCTGGAAGGGGCATCTGGAGTCGGAGACAGTGAGACCTTCGAACGCCTTAGCTTCGGAAAGTCGATTTCGTCAATCTGCCCCTTCTGTTGCAGAGTAGAGCTCGATGAAGAAGGAAAGCCAAGGGAGGAGAGGCCAGAGGGCGGTCCAGAGGAAACCCCCGGAGGCCCGGCCACGGCCGACAACAGCGCCGCCGAAGACGGGAGGAGCGCCGGAATGAAAATGAAATTTGAAATCGCAGGCGGGACGATTTTGAAAATCTGAAACCTAGAGAGAGGGGAGAGCACCTCTCCCCTAGTATTTCAGAGAAATTCTCTTGATAGAGGTAGGGGTAAGCAAATACTCGTCCAAATCCAGATGGTGATGATCAATCCCGGATTCTGGGGAGCTAGGAGCCGATACCATAATCTGAGAATGAAGGGAATCATCCAAGTATCCGGAGGCCTTCAAAGGGTACCCCTAGTACCCATTGTCAGCAGGTGAAGAAGCAACCAAATCTAATTGGGTGGTGGGAGAGACCTGGTATACACGAGAAACCTCCCTAACAGAAGGGAATGGAGCAACAGAATTGCCATCAGACACCACAGATGTCTGGACAGGTTTGCACCCAACAGATGGCACTGGAGGCTGGTCAGACTGCTGATCACACAACTGCTTTAGAGCAGGGCAAGAGGCAACTCTGGGGAAACCAACTTCAAGGTCCGACACAGTATCCACCGAATTCTCATATCTCTTAGAAACAATCAGCAGGGAGGCCGCAGTCCAGTTGGAGCCCAGGCCAGTTTTCATATTATCTGGATGGTCACTAACTCTGGGTAAAACCCCAGCCTCACATCCAGCATCAACCACTCCATTTGAGTTGCCAGGAGCATCAGCAGCCACTACAAAGGGAAGAGCAGAGACTACAGTCTCAATCAATGGTTTATCAGACACCATCTCCAAGTCCCCTTGTACACTAACGTCAGGGACAGCTGGAAGTTGGGGAGGCAGTGAAGAAGCCATATCTTCACGTGCAGAGTATTCATCAATGGCAGAACAACAATTCTGCAGATCCATATCTTCCTTACCACGGTCTATAGGGGTCTCGACCATTCTATCTGGAAGCCCTGCAACTGTACATACAGGTTCAATCCCAGTAGCATCAGGACTACAAGCAGGACTACATGCCCTAGGCAGGACTACAGGCCTCTTCAAACTGCTCTGAAGGCTGTTAACAGCCGACTTTGAGTGATAAACAACATCAATCTCAACCACCTTGGAAGGTGCAGCAGCAAACGACATAATCCTAATTTTTTCTGGTTGAGGATCATCATTTTTCAGCTCAACACAGACTCTAGCCACATGCACCCGATGCATACAGGCCGTTTGGGGATCACACAAGATTGGTTTGCCAATCCTACTAGCAATCCAACTTAACCCCATTGGAGTCCAGAATTCAAGAGAGACATTAGACAGAGAAATCCATTCAGGTGCCGACATGAAAGATTCAGGTTCCAAGCTCAAACCTGGAGACCATCTCTTGAGGAGGATAGGCGAATTTTTAAAGGCCCAGGGACCTCTAGCCAAGCAATCCTCCAGATGAGCTTCTGAGTCAAATTGAAAGAAATACAGCCCATTGCCATTTACAGCAACGTGCCGCAACCCAAACCGAGCCCAAATTCTACGAGCAATGCCAATAACCGCCGACAAGTGGGGAGGTTTTCCTGGGAAAAAACCCACCAAAGTTGAGCTCTAAATTTCAGAGCATTGCTGCACAACCTCAGCAGGAGGTGGGGTTGGGTTTTCGAAATCAGCCTTAGTGCAGGGAGGAAAATACTTAAGAAAGGCAGAAGGTCGGGGACCCTTGTCCACAGCGGTTTGAGCCCAAGATTTTGCATAAGCATGGGCGGATACAGGTTTTGAAGATGGGCCAGATTCATGTACAGATTTGGAGGTTACCTTGGCCTCAGTAGACTTAGCTGCAAAGTTGCTAATGCTGTTGAGTTGAAGGCAGCAGTTGTTGGAATTGCCCTGATGGACACTAATGCTGGAAATGCTGAATCTGGTTCTTGGAGCCTTGCTGATGCTGAAGTGCAGCTGCTCCTGATGCTGGTGGCTATTCTGCCTGCTGAGTTTGTGGTGTTAATGCGAATTGGTACTGTTGCACATCTGAAGCTGCTGTCGGAAGATGCTGCTGGGTGATAGGACTCTGTTGCCATTGCCCTTTGTTTTTGCAGTGATCAGCCTTGTGATGTCGTGTCCCTGTGGCTTTGGATGAGCTGCCAGTGTGAGCTGATGAGGAAACCCGTGCTGTTTCAGTTGAGCATGCACTGATTATCCCTCCCAGTCTGCTTTCCTTACTCTTCTGGGTGAGGTCCTGCTGGTGCTGAGGTGTTTTGTTTTGGACAAAAGTTCGCATTAGCCCAAGCTAAAGATTACTTCCAAAGTGCCTTGGCCTAGATGCCTTGGCTAAGCTGCCTATCTCCACAGAATGTATGCCCGGGAGAGGTTGCCTTTACCGGGTTTTTTTTGGTCGAAGTGGTGTGCATGGTAATATGTATTTGCTTGTGTTTTTTTGACTGTTTTGCTATTTTTCATGACTTGGCTCATGGTCTCAGATTATGACATGTTCATGAGGTTTGGGGTACACCCCATTGTCTTTGTTCTCATTCCAAGTCGGAAAAATACTTGGAGTTAGCACAAAGTCTTGTATTTTTCTTTTAAAATTAATGCAATTTACTTACAAAAAAAAAAGCTGTTGTTTTCTTGAGTGTGTGTAGTAAGGTCGGGCTGCATGTGGCCGGTTTAAATGTTGCTCATCTAGATTTTTTTTGTGTTTTTTCATTCGGTTTCATGAATTGGTTCATGGTGGTGCTCGGGGAATGCCCTAACTTGTTGTTTTACCTCTAAGTCGACAAAACACTTGGAGCTAGAATATCATTTTTGTACTTTTTATTTATTTTAATTTCACTTTACTTACAAAAAAAGAAAGTTGAAGGCTGCTCGGTAGTTGGCTTTGCCCCTAGCCCTCTTTTTTTTGTTAAGTAAATTAAAATTAAAATAATCAAAATTACAAGATGATATTCTAACTCCAAGTATTTTTCTGACTTAAAGGTAGAACAACGAGTTAGAGCATTCCCCGAGCACCACCATGAACCAAATCATGAAAACGAGCAAAAACACAAAAAACAACATCTAGATAAGCAACATCTAAACCGGCCGCATACAACCCGGCCAAAGTACACACACACAGTAAAACATCTTCTTTTTTTTGGTAAGTAAGTAAATTGAATGTAAATTAAATGAAAGTACAAAATGATATTCTACCTCCAAGTGTTTTGCCGACGTAGTGATAGAACATCGGGCTAGGGCATTCCGCGATCACCACCATGACCCAAATCATGAAACCAAACACAGTACACAAAAAAAATCAAGATGAGCAACATCTAAACCGACCACAAACAAAAATAGTGGAAATCGAAATGCCACCAATCCAAGATCAGAAACAAATAGCAGAAGAAAAATGCAGAAGCCAGTAACATAGTCCATGGCTTGGTTTTACAAATGCCCGAGAATGTGCAACGCACCCATATCAATCAGCCGAGAACAACACAAGGGCACAGGCCCAAGTGCATAGGTGTCTCAGACACATCCTACCGGCCTCGGACACGAGTAACACGTCCAAAGCATCTCAGGCAAGGCTATGCAAAGCGCAGGAAAAGTGATGGCAATACGGCAAAAAACCGATACCCTAGATCCAGCATCCAATCCAGCACCACATCAAGAACATCTGCTACCAGCAACAACAAGCTGCCAAGAGCACGGATAAGCAAAACCAGTTGTATCAACCTTCATCAGGGTAACTCACTTCATCGCAGCAAGATTCTGCAACCATTCCAGCAACTGGCCATGCAAGAGATCAGGAACAAATAGTTGAAGAAATGGAAATTGCTAGCAGCATAGGTCTCAGGCTGATTTTACACACTCCATAATATGTGCAATGTAGCCATCAATTAGCCAGGAAAACACCTCACCTCAGGCTAAAATCCGTTAGCAAAGCGGTCATGGCCTCAAACTCTAGGCCTCAAACGTGAGCAGGAAACCCACATGATCTCAAGCAGGTCTGCCTCCATAGCAGGAATCAGCAGCACAGTCCTCGGACTAGCTCCTGCATCCATCCAGCACTGCACCCTCAACTCAGGGCAAAAAGAAAAAAACAGAACCAACCAGCAGAGGAAACACCCGCACATAGACCTCGGGCTAAATTAACAAACACCAAAATACGAGCACAAGTCCCACACCAACACCAGCTGAACCACATCATCCGGCTGGGCATACGCACAATAATAGCAGTAACTGGGGAGCCTCATCTTTCCGCAGGAATAACAAGGAAATCGGCCAAAAAACAAAAGGCATTAAGGCAAAAGAATCAGGAGGAAACCGAGCCCTTTGGATTCTTGGGAGGGGGTTTGCGACGTCGGTTGGCCTTTAGGTACCTCCCATTTTAAGCTAGCCTAGCAAATAGATCTTCAACAGTCCGACGAGCAGGAGGCCCCTGAGGGCAACTCGGAGAAGCATAAGCACCACAAGGTGACATGCCCTGCACAGCAGCCCCACACCCAGAAGATGACCCATTTGCAAAATATTCACGGGCAGCTTGGGTGCAACAAGGCAGTTGCAGATCAAGGTAACGCTGATCTTTAATCACCATTAGTTGCTTGTGCAATCGTTCTACATCATAAGCAATCCTACATGCAGAATCATCATCAGGAGCAAAAACACATTGGACATCCTGAGGGCTGGGAGTAAAAACAACTATAGGAGCATCTTCAACCATAGCTTCAGATGGCATACTAGATGAGACATCATCCAAGACTTCAACAGCACAAACAGGGAGGTGCTGGCCTTCAAGATGAAGCGGATCCTTCACAAGAGAGGCAGCCTTGGAGTCAGGGGGATGCAAAGAGACCAGCAGCTCGAGAGACACCCTGTTAGTTACACCTAGAGGTTGATTCTCATAGACAATCGAAAGCACACAGGGGGCAGGATCAAACTTGCCCAAGCAAGCCTTTAGCTCATTGGAGGAACCAGTAGCAGCATCAACAACCGGGCTGGAGACAAGTTCACAAACTTCAATCACTGGCTTCAGTGAAGAGGGCAACAGATCGGAGTCACATAGAGGCTCAGCTGCTGGTTGCACCAGTTCAACATAACCATTCTCCTGACCATCATCATCAGCATGAGAAAAAGAGGAAGGCATCAAGGAATTGGTCAATTGGTATCCCCCAACTGACTCACGAAAATTCCCAACAGAGGAATAAACTTCGCTAAGGCTGGAAGGGGAAACATCAGCCTGCCTAGGAGACTCAGATTTAACCATAGCGGGTTTAATGCCCAAACTGGCATCTTGATCCTTTAACTGATGCACTGGCTTGCCATGGTAAGCCACCTCAATGTCAACCGGAGAGGCCGCAACATCAGCATCTGACTTCAATCAGTAAAACATCTTCACCAGATTTGTTTAGTAGCAAACCTAGAGCAACTGAAAATTGTCGCTCCAAACTTAGAATCAAAACAGCAGCAGGAAAATCAAATGTTAGCAGCATAGACTTTTTTGGTAAGTAATTAACAATTGCATAAATTTAAAAAATGTATAAAACTCTATTCTACCCCCAAGTATTTTGCCGACTTAGAGATAAAATAAAGCCGCTAGGGCATACTCCGAGCACACCAAACAGGAATCATGAAGATAAAAAAAAGCATACATGAACCAAATCTCCAGAACATCTATACTCCTCCCAAGCCAAAGACGAAGTCATCAACAAAACAAAAATAGCACGTCCTCCCAGACAAACTTGTATATAGGCCCATCACATCGACATGGCTAGCAACCAGTCGAACCACTATGTCAGACCTGTCTCAAAGTCGCTGTATATAGGCCCATCTTATCGGCATGCCTATGTACCAGTTGAAACACTATGCCGGACCTGTCTCAAAGCCGCTGAACCGATCTACAACATCAGAAAAATAGGCTAGTGAAGGAATATAAACCAGTCCAAAACAGCAGCAAGATGTAGAGAAGCCATCCCAAAAACCTACAGAGACCATATCTGCTTCGATAGTAAAGTCCACACCATCCGAGCACCTCTAGCGGCTTTCACCTCCTGTAGAGACCAGATCATGCAACAATTTTTTTTCTTCTACTAGCATAGTAGGACTCCAAACCAAAAGGTGAACTACAAGAAACCTCGAGGGTACCCTGGAAACAGTAACAACCAAAACCGGCAGCCTAGAGACATAGCAATGAAAGAGCTAAAAAGAAAACCGAAATAATCGCTGTCATCCGGGAATAAAGCAACTAGAGAAAATAAAAATAATAATATTTTTTTTTCCTTCGGACCAACCAAGTAAAAAAAACCAACCAAGAGAAAGTGACGCCTGAACCCCATTAGAAACACAGGACCAAATTTCCGACCTCGACAGACAGCCTGCAAACAACCCCCAGTCCCAACACGAAAAACAACAGAAAAATTGGCCATTGAATCTGCCATCT
>JAODPA010134315.1:0-16521 GCA_025585075.1 Nepenthes mirabilis
AGTTTTAATCCTAAGGTCGAGAATTGAGATCCTAAAGATCTTGTTAAATCACAACCTATTGTTCCTTTTAAAGACTATTAATAAAGAGCCTTATGTTGGCCATCATAATACTCCTCTGACTCCTCTTCTAAAATATTCTCTATAGAGAATGGGATGTTTCTTAAAGAGAGAGCAGCAACGAAACAAGAAAAAATGACAAAACTTCTGTAAAAACGTGGAATATGAATGCCTTCAGAGGCAACACACGTAGATTACTGGTAGTAAGATTAAAATTCACAAAGTCATTATCATTAATTTAATTTCACACAATTTAACCATTCTTAAATAAAAATTTTGAATATATCAAAATCATTTTATAAACTTAATTTAAAGGTGATTGATAGGGACAGTAGAAATGGGCCGGCCCAACACAAAGACCCACTGATAACAGCGGGACCAGAGGGTGTCCAGCCCATAAGCCTAGCGACTGGTCAATGCTTTCATTGACTCAAGCAACATTCTAGCCAGCCGGACAAGCCCAAGTTGACCTTGGTCCAATCAGGATGGCCCATGATCCTCTTCTCACACACTAAAGATCGTTTGCCTTAACCAACTAGACCCTCTGAATATTACCTCCGATTGCAATCTTTCTCAAAATGACAATTTCAACTCAACAGATCTCTTATAGTGACAACTCTCATATCCACTGCGTCCAGCTTTTCCTTGAAGAAGGAAGTGATTATATTAACTGAACACGGTTGTCGTAATCGACGCCTATGATTCCTGTGCCAGCCTACCAAATTTGCACGGCCAGCTGGTGGTCAATGTTGGCACCCAAGTAGGACTAAGCTAGCCCAAAGGATATAAAAAATCGTTGAGACAAACTCCAAGGGACACGCTTCGACGTGCTCGCAAATACCCACACTTGAGAGCTCTCAAGAGACCTCTCTCTGTGCAAAGAGCCTCCACTCCTTCAATATCAAAGCCACTCTACGCCAAGTGCAACCTCCGAGTCAAACTCAAAGCCCACATTCTTGCATCATCATGCATATCCCTATTCCTATATCTTTCCATTTTTTGAGGAAGATTATTAACTTGAGTATCGTAGGATAAATCGAGGAGCAAGTGCGATGAAACACGCCCTTTTTCTCTAATGATCTCTATCAATAAACATACAAAACCAATGCCCATAAAATTAAACATATTAATTTCTACAAAAAATTCGGTAGAGTTTTCTCTAAAAATGGACAAAATCCATACAAACAATCTGTATTAAACAACCTATTCAAAACATAGTAGCAATTAAATCTCAAAATTCAACATCTCAAAATATAAGATCAACAAATGTCATATCATCTATGACTTCAATATAGTACTTCTAAACTTTCATACTGGATTTAAGAGAGATACTATCTAGGATCAGAACAAATCCAAATATCAAAAACAACTGTGGAAGCAACTATAACCATATATCAATTTACGAAAGTAAAAATATTACATTCATTAAGGTACAAAAGTATTCTATATCACCATAATATATAACATTCCTTCCAAATACTAGCTATGTATATTTACAAGTCCTCTAACATTCAAAATCTTCAAAAGCCTTCGAGCTCCACAAGCTTCTTCTAACCAATTCCTATCTTTGGTCATTCCTATTAGGTTTCAACTTATCTGAGAGGGAATTAAAAGTAAGGGTGAGCAATTGTCCAGTAAGGTACTCAAAATAGTAAGAAAATATAAATATCATATAAAATATACAAAATATAAGGACAAAAAAATTTAGAAGAAATTGAAAAAATTATACATGCTTGCAAACAAGACCAAAACATAAATTAATGTATAAACCTATAGGAGTTATGTTCAAAAGTTCTTGATTCTTCATTCAAGGTCTTTGTCCAAAATCCTCATTCAAAGCTTCTCATTTAAAGTTCTTATTCAAATGTTTTTGTTCTCCTTATTTACATCTCGAGAACAGGATGTCCAAAAGTTCTTATTTAAAGTTGATCCGAAATTCAAAGTTCTTATTCAGATGATCCGAATATCCAAAATTCTTATTCAAATATTCTTATCCTCCTTATTTACATCTCGAGGAAAAAATGCTCAAAAGTTCTTCACAAATAATTTATTTTTATTTACATCTCAAGGACAGGATATTCAAAGTAACGTGCCGCGGAAGGCGGACCATACATCACTCATGGATAGGGTCATTCTCAACGCATGCCGAGAAAATACGGGCCGAAACCTCCATATAGTTTTGGAGCTCTTAATCATCGAAAGCATGGATGTTTTCGAAAGTTCTTAACGAACAATTTCCTCCTTATTTACATCTCGAGGACCGAATATTCAAAATTTCTTAACAAATAATTCCTTGTTATTTACATTCTAATGACAAGATGTTCAAAGTTCTTAATAATTTTTAGGTGGCTTAACTTTTACAAAATTTTAGGATAAAATTGTCTAAATAAGTTTAAACATTTCACCAATCAATAATTTACCTCAAAATCCAATATTTGTAAACACCTTATACTCCATTTGCGAATTAGGATTTGGGGCGAAGCTTTCGGACACAAATCAAATACAAAACGTAAGCTAAATGCTGAAATCAAGGCCACACATCTTTATATTTATGCATAAACATAAAACCTATTCAATAAATCATGAGAAACATGTATTATTCGAAGTAAATCTTAGAAAGATAGGGTTTTATAATATAAATACCAAAGTGGAGATATTAAAAAGTAGTAATAATGAAAAATAAAACTTAGAGTACGCTTAACTCAACCCGACCTACTGATTTTCTTACTCTGATCGAATTGGATGTGGTGATAAATCTCTCCTCTTTCCTCTTTCTCCTTCTCCTTCCTCTCGTTCTTTGTGCTTCTTCGTCGTTCTCTCCAAAACCCTTCCCCCTTTTTTATAAACCCGAAAGAAGGTCGGTTGGTTCAAAATGTGACTGGCGCTTGAGTGCCTATTGAGCGTGCGGTGAGTGCAAGTTTGGAACAATTGATACCGCCCAGGTGGCTCGAGCGAACAACGAGCCTGACCATTCTGTTTCTTAGCGCCTCCTTTGTGCTCAAGCAAGCATTGTGCATTGGCTATTTCGAAGCAATCTATTTTTGGTGCCCTCTTTTGGGTTCTAGCCTACAGCGAGCCCAATAGCTACTGAATTCAGTGCCTACATTTCTGCTCGAGCTCACATCAAGCTCAGCCCTAAAATTTTTCTACACTAAGTTAATTTCTAATTTTTTTTTAAATTTTACTTATCCCAAATTTAATTACATCAATTTAATTATTAGAATTTACTATATTTTGAAAACTCGAACCTCACAATGAGTCCTACCAATCTTCTAACCTCTTATTTTTGAATTATAGTATGTAGAATACAGGCAATAAGGGATGGAGATTGGATCCACTTTAATTCGACTTGAAAATCAAGCGGCACCCTAATCCACAATAACCCAAATCTAGGACGCATCATTGCCGCCATCTATGAGAAGGTGGACAAAAGGCCTAACCACCATCCGTATTAAAGAAAACATGGTCAATACCAGAGCCCACACTAGCGCTCCGGCTAGGGACATCATCCCTCATGGTGATGACTCCTCCGCAGGTAGCCATGCAGAGGAGCGGCCAACACCCTTCATGCAGGCACTTGTCAATCGGGTGGATAATATATCCCAGATGCTCCAGACCCTTTGCGAGCATTAGCATAAGTTGGGGGCTCATTCTACCACCATCCGAACTTCATCATCAAGACAAAAAAGCCAAAGAAGCACCAGACTCGAAAGGCAGGACACCAGGACAACCTCTGAGCCAGAATAGCTTAGAGCAACGAGGCCCGATCCCGTTTGGAGGGCCGACTTGGTTGCAAGACACCAAGAGAGAACCCAAAGTGGCAAAATCCTAGTTACTCATGCAACGAACAGAGGCCTTCGACCTGATAGGGAGCCTCGTGCAATGTCCAGTTGACCAGCAACAGCAGCTGACTGGTCTTGCACCACTCATCAAACTACTCAAGGTTGAGGACCTACCTCAATGCAAAAAGGACTGCAATCTCTCCTGAGTAGAGGAATGAGTAGAAAAGATATGATAGCATGTGTTCAAGGCAGATGCTAGCAAATGCTCTGTAGATCTAAGACGATCACCATTCACAATGGAGATCCGGACACAGCCGCTCCCCTAGATGTTTAAGATGCCAATCCTAAAACCCTATGATGGAAGCACTGATCCAATGGACCACTTAAATCACTTTTGCACGATGTTGAGCTTCTAAGGCTCGGGTGAGGTCGCTATGTGTCTGTGCTTTCCACTGACCCTCAAGGGGGATACCCGAATTTGGTTTTACCACTTGCATTCAAATTCAATTCGGACATTCTAAGAGCTCGCTAATAGCTTCTTGACTCAATTCACCTCCAGTAAGAGGGAGGAAAGGCAGTCCTGGCAGTTCGCCCGTATCAAGCAAGGGACAAACGAAAGTCTAAGGAGTTTCCTGACCTGGTTCACCGCCGAGGCATACCAGATATTTCAGTCGACTAATGAAGTGAAGCCGAGTACCTTCATATCGACTCTGGAGTTGGGCGAGCTTTTCAAATATCTCACCCACAAGGACCCCGAGACCTTCCGTGAAGATGAAGCCATCACCCTTACTTATATGACGGCCAAGGAAGCTAACGAAGCTAAATGCCAGAGTATAGAAACCACCTCCACCGGGGGCCACCGAATGGAAGAAAGAGAAGCGGAGACCACTTTAAATCTCGAGATCCAAGTAAGCAGCCTAAGGTGGAGCCGGGAGCCCGAAGGGAGTTTGGACCCTTGAACCTGACTCTTCAAATGACTCTCGAACCGATATTCTTATGCAGTTCTAGGAGAAAAAATTCCTAAAATGGACGAAGCCGATCAAGAACCAGGAGACAGGAGGTCAGATAAAGTACTGTCACTACCATTAATTTTCAGATCACAGTACAAAGGCCTATCGGACCCTATAGATCAGAGCTCATCCGAATGGGACACCTGACCAAATTCCTATAAAACCTGGAGCAAGGGCCCGACAGAGCAGGTGAAGAAAGGATGGAGTAGCAGCAACTGAGGAATCGAGTTGTGATCGGAGTGGTCAACATGGTGGCAACCCACCTGGACAACCCCTCGGACCAGCTCGGGACTGCCTAAAAAATTGAGGATAGAAGTTAGGGATGATGTCATTAGTTTTAGTAAAAAAGAAATATAACATGTAATGACTTCCCACTCCGACCCTTTGGTTATATTGGCACTCATTTCAGACGATACTATCAATTACCAGTTGAAACAGGTCTTTATCAATAATGAAAATTTATATGATTTGTTTTAACTGGATGTCTATTTTAAATTGGGGCTAAAAAGAGCTAATTAAAACCCACTGAAGTAACTCTCTACGGACTGGACAACGAACTAGTGCCCATTCAAGGAACCATTCAGCTGAAAGTCACGTTGGGAACGTACCATAAGATGGTATCCTGCGTACTGATGTTCCTGGTAGTTGACCTGCCTTCGGTTTATAACGCCATCCTAGGCCAGCCCTATCTAACTACTTTTGGGGCCGTAACGTCAATCATGCGCTTAAAAATGAAGATCCCTATGGTCTATGATATTGAAGAGGTATTAGGTGACCAAGCAACCGGCTATACATGCTATCTATCCCAGGTTACCCATGCCACTTCAAACCGACAGATGGAGAACTTTGATTACAGAGATCAGGCTACTTTACATCAGGTCCAAGCTGACGAGACGATCGACCATGTTCCTTTGGACCCCAGTGATCCGAAGAGATACGTGCAAATAGGGGGCTCACTTGGTAGACCCCTGCGCGGCCAGCTGATACCTTCCTCCGGTAGAGCTTCGATGTCTTTTCAGAGACCCCCATTGACATGCCAGGAATTCCAATCAAGGTAATGGTTCACAAGTTGGGTTTTGATCCGGATCACAAGCCCGTCGGACAGAAGTGGAAAAACCATTCCATCAAAAAGCTCATTTCCATCCGGGAAGAGGTAAAGAAATTATTTGATGCCGACTTCATCAGGGAAGTTCGGCATCTGGATTGGCACTCTAACATGGTCCTTGTCAAGAAGAATAACAGGAAGTGGCAGATGTGCATCGAATTCACTGATATGAATAAAACGTGCTCAAAGGATAACTTCTTGCTACCCATTATTGACCTACTGGTGGACACCACCTCTGGGTATGAGCTGCTTAGTTTCATGGATGTATACTCAAGTTACAACCAGATTTAGATGAATCCCGTGAACAAGGAGCATACTTTCTTCATGACGGAATAGGAAATGTAATGCTACAAGGTTATACCCTTTGAATTGAAAAATGCGGACGTCACGTACCAGTTACTCATGAATAAAATGTTCGAGGCCTAGATTAGTTGAAATATGGAGGTATACATAGATGACATACTTGTTAAAAGCAAAACTATCGACAACTATATCCATGACCTCTACTAGGCCTTCAGGTACTCCGAGCACACTAAATAAAGTTAAACCCGGCCAAGTGTATTTTGGAGTATCCTGACAAAAATTCCTTGGTTTCATTATTTTTTAAAGGGGGATCGAGGCTAACCCCGAAAAAATAATAGCAATCATGGATATAAACCTGCTACGAACTGTGAAAGACGTCCAGAAGCTGACCAGAAGACCTGCAGCACTCTCCCTCTTCCTAGCAAAGCCTTGGGTCAAATACTTCCCCTTTTTCAACGCATTGAGAGGGACAAATGTAAAAGATTTCTAGTGGATGGCCAACTTCCAAGTTGCCTTTGAGGAGTTAAAGGAACACCTGTCAAGCCCCTCTCTCCTGACGTCGCCAAAAGAAAGCAAAGAGCTATACCTTTACTTGGCAGTTTCAGAGGTGACATTAAACTCAGTTTTGATTTGGACGTAATCTAATATATAGCAGTCAGTCTACTATGTTAGCAAGACTTTGACAGGTCCTAAGACCCGCTACACACATGTCAAAAATATCACGCTGGCACTCGTCCATTCGGCTAGAAAATTGCTACTCTACTTTCAAGTACATAAAATAGTTGTCCTGACCAATCAGTCCTTGAAGGGAAACCCGCATAAAGCTGATATGTTAGAACGGCTTGTCAAATGAGTCATCGAATTGGATGAGTTCAATGTAGAATTCAAGCCAAGGATAGACATAAAGGGATTGACCTTGGCGAACTTCGTGGTCGAGACCATGACCCAGGTTCCAGACACTGATCACCCTAGCGAAGTCGACCACCAACTGATGGTGCCAAATTAGACCCTCTACAGACAGATCCTCGACGCATACCGGCAATGGTGTCGGAGTGATTTTGAAGACCCTTAACGGGTTGACAATTAAGTACTCATTGAAGCTTGGATTGTCGACTACCAATAATGTTACTGAATATGAGGTCCTTCTCGTTGGGTTATGACTTGCAAAAGAATACTCGGCAAGGCATGTAACCATCTACAGCAAATTAGAATTGATTATCAGCCAAGTCCGCAGAAGTTTCAAGGTGTTGAGTCATTTCCTCATGAAATACCTTGCTAGAGCAAGGAGTATGGCCCAAAAGTTTGACAGGGCTGAGATGGTGCACATCCCAAGGGTGGACAACTGAAAGGTCGACCAACTCGTAAGGGCCACCGTGGCCGAAAGCCTCGAGCAGTACTCAAGAGACATGCGAGACGTTTTGACCACTCCAAGCATAGAAGAATCCGAGCAAGAAGTGCTACAAGTCTTCGACAGTGAAAACTGAATGTTACTCTACTGGAGATATATCATGGACGACACCCTGCTAGAAAATTTGGATGATGCTAAATACATAAAGAAGATGGTTGGTTGGTACATCATTGTGGACGGGAGGCTGTACCACCAGAGTACTCCACCCCGAACTTGTGATCTCATACCGGAGGAAGCCAACTACATGTTAAGTGAGGTGCACCTAGGCATCTGTGGGTTACACATAGAGGGTAAGAACCTTATCTTCAAGTTAATGCGCCAAGGGTACTATTAGCTAACGATGAAGCAAGACGTTATGGACTTCGTAAAGAAGTGCAAGAACTGATAGATCCATGGCAACTTACCCCATCAACCATGGATGAAGTTGAGGACCCTTCAGGCCCCTTGGTCATTCGCGCAATGAGGGTTCAACATACTCAACCCCTTTCCCATCTTGTCCGAACAGAGGAAGTTTCTCATAGTGGGCGTCGATTATTTCACGAAATGGGTCAAAGCCTCCCCATTGACTTGCATTACCAAACAAAATGTCATAGATTTTGTTTAGCAAAATATCATCTACAAATTCGAGATTCCTAATATCATCATAACCGACAACAAAACCCAATTCACCAACAAATGCTTCTCTAAATATTACATGAGTCAGGGTATCCAATTGGTCGACACCTTATTCGCCTACCTACAAGAAAATGGACAGATAGAGGTTACCAACTAAACCCCGTTACATAGGTTGAAGACTAAACTAGAAGACGTTGGGGGCTCCTAGGCGGACGAGCTATCTTTGGTGTTGTGGTCATATCAGACGGCACCGAAGGAGCTAATGCATAAGATGACCTTCAATCTGTGGAATAGAATGTGGTAGTCATCCAAATCGAGATAGAATTGCCTAGTCTCCAGGTCGAGAGCTTTGATCCGCTCAACAACTCCCAGTGACCCAGAGAGCATCTCAACCTGCTCAAAGAAGTACAAGACGTGGCCAAGATGTGTACAGCCACGTATCAGTAGCAAATTGCCCGGTACTACAACAAAAAGGTGAAGGCTCGTTAATTCAAGGCAAGGGACCAGGTTCTACGTAGTATAGAGGCCACGACCAAAATGCTAACAGGAACAAGCTTTCCTTGAATTGGAAAGTCCAATTCCTGGTCTCGGCCATCCTATGAAATGGTGCATACAAGTTTCGAGCCCAAAATGGCAAATTGGTCCCAATGACGTGAAATGTTGCCCACCTAAAAAAGTATTACTAGTGTTATCTTACTAAACCTAGGTAAATCCAGTATACATTACCAAGCATGCTCATAAAAGTGTATCATGTTTAATAAAATCATCTATTTGCTTGTTTATTGATTGTTGATTATTGTTAATTGTTATTACTTGTTTATCTGTCCATATGAATGCTTGTATGACGTTACATAAGTTCAAGCGACCTAGATTGCCCCTAAATTGGACGAATTCTCATTCGCCCTTTACTAAACCTCAGTCCTGCACCGAGTGGGTCACACGCGGTTGAATTTGAACCTGGGTCCAGCATCAAGCAGCCCACACGTGGGTCCAGCACCATGCAGCCCATACGCGATCGAATTTAAACCTCGGTCCTACACCGATGTGACGGAACAGATTTTTTTTCTCAGAAACTTCCGTCAAGACAGAATATGATTTAGGACCAAAATACAAAGTATAACTTCTACAGAAATTTTAATAGAATCTCCTTTGTGATTGGATGAAAATTCAAAAATATAACCTGTACAGAACCTGTATAACTAATTAGTACGAGCACACAGCTATCAATTTATACCATAATTTTTTCTATAATACGTATACACAGGACCACAGATGCCTTTAATGGTATTAATCCATCAAACCATCTACTACATTAATAGTTCATGAGTGGGATGCCATTTAGGACCTGTATAGAATATCCAGAAGTATAGGGCGGAAGTAGAATTATTAACCTACAGAAGCATAGTTTCTTGTTCATCACATGCATTACATGCATTTCTATACAAAATCTATATATACATAAATGTCCATAGGCATAAAATCCATATACAAAATCACATATCCAGTCAAGTCTTTGCATCCAACTGATTTTCTTTGGCGACTCTAAAATACTTCAAATCCTCAAAAGTCTTCAGAAGATGCTTTAAGTCACTCTTTCTCATCGGGTACTAGCTCTACAGTCTCATCTGGAGGGAAAAAAATAGTAAAAAAGTGAGTCGATACCCAACAAAGTACATACAAATATGCAATAAATCAGCTATGTAGAACAATTGTGAAATTATATAGAAACAGAACGATTATGCAGAATAGAACATAGAAAACAGAGAAAGTACAATTTGACTATAATTAAACTCAAAAATTAGAAATCAGTGTGATTCAGAAAGTAGAATCAGAAAGTAAAGTCAGAAACTTTCTCTCTTATATCAGTACAGAATAGAAATCGGTACATAACAGTGGTATAGAACAGTAAAAAACAGAATAGTTGTACAAAATAGTAAAGAACATAATAGTGGTACAAAACAGAACAGTAACGGACCCTACCAGTAGATCTTACTAGTTGAGGGGGTAAATAATCAAGGATAAATTGTATTCACTCCACACAATCTAAGGCCATAAACAAAAACAGAAGATCTCGTCCCATGGGATCAGTACAGGTGTGCCTCCCGAAGGTAGGCCAGAATCAGAATCTTTTCTCCTAACCGTAACGCCCCGAGGAAGGGCGGACCACATATAACTCCATGGACAGAGTTATCCTCAATCACCACCGTAACATTCTAAGGCATATCGGAGAATCTAACCTGACTGTAATCAGTCCTGGGTCCTAAATAATAGTATCAGAAATAACTTCCTAACTGAAAATCTTCATTCGTATCAGAGTTTCACAATTACCCTTCAGTTAATTTCAGAATGTTCAGAATATACAGTAACGATCTAAAAGCCCTTCAATTTTACTTCAGAAGTGCACGGTGATTTATTGGTATAAGCCTGTGTAAAATTTTCAAAAACAAATTATACCAGGAGCTTCATTTCGATGTCAATTAACTTTTATATAACAGAAGCTACGGTTAAAAATCATTAAAATCCCTTCATTTTCGTACCTAGGGCTTCGCCAAAACTTTCGGACTCAAATCGAACACCAAACATGTGTTTATTCATGAAATCAACGGCATAAATCCAAATACATATACTAAATCATGTAATTTAACCAAAAATCCCTAATATTTTCGAGTTAGGGTTTTATCACATGCTTCCGGAGCTAAATCGAACACTAATTACATGTTTGTTCATGAAATCGAAGCCAAATCTTACAATACACATGAGTAAACACGAAATCTAACCAAACAATCGAGGGAAACATGCTTCGTTTGCTTTAAACATGCAACAATATAATTTTAGAGCATTTTCATCAATTTTGAAATAAAAGAAAGCGGTAAAAGCGGAAAACAACATCTGATGTACACTTGCCTGAGCTTGATCTACAGTTACCATGACTCGAGTCGGGATTGGATGGAAGTTTTTTCCCTTTTTTTCTCTTCTCTCTCCTTCCTCTCTTCTCCCCTTCGTTGCTGTCGAGAGCTACTGGAAATGAAACCCCAAATCCCTAAATCTCTCATTTGAAACGCGGGAGAAAAGGATCACTTGGCTTGGCCCGTGATCGGCGCTCGAGCGCCCAGCGAGCTCACGGCAAGCGCGGGGTTTCTACTAGGGGCTCGCTTGAGTGCGCCTGGCACATGGCGAGCAGCTATGCACTAGATTTTACGCTTGCTGCAGCGTCTCGAGCGCGCGGCAGGCGCAACCCTACTGCTTACTGCATTCGGATATTTTCTAACTTTTTACTTTCAACCCTCATTTTTCAATGTATGATTGGCCTCTTATAGATTATCATCATTTTAATTACTCAAAATTATCATATTGTTTGGGTCCGGGACCTCACAACCGAGCGGCCCACACGCGGTTGAATTTGAACCTCGGTCTAGTACTGAGCAGCTCATACGTGGTTGAATTTGAACCTTGATGCAGCACCAGGCGGCCCACATGTGATTGAATTTGAATCTCGATCCAGTACTGAGCAGCCCATGCAAGGTTGAATACCAAAACCTCATGGGGCTTTTCAATGTGCATACGGCGACTCCCCCAATAAGGACGAGCACTATCAGTTGACGATGGTCGGTAAGTTAGGATCTGACACATAAGAATGACATCCCATAGAGAGATGACCCCAAGTAATCACACACGGATGACGACCCTAACTCCGCCAAAACCCAGTCACGACAACGATAACGCGTAGCTGGCAAACAATGGTACATGAATAAAACTGTACAAAAATATAAAAAATCATGACAATGATTGAAAATTTTCTCTTTTATTCATTGCAAAGTTGGACTATATATGCATGCTAGTGCTATATACATGTGCAAATAAAGGAGGAAAATGCTACCTTATGGCTGAGCGGCTAGCCAGGGGATGTGACGAGGATTCTTCCCTATCAAAAAAATTGGTTAGATCAGATCAACACCAAGTGCCCCTATTCCATGATACAAAAAGGCCAGGAGGAAAGGCAGGGTCAATGAGGGAAGCAATCCCCCGACACAGGTGGATGTCGTCCAAAAATCTAGCGTTTAGAGCTTGGCCCACCTCCTTCGGGCAAAACTGGGTCGTCAGCTCTACTCCGAGCCTGGCCTTTTTGCTTTGGAGGTCGACAAGATACTGGTCAGCTATCTGCAAAACATCTCGAGATCTCTACAGCTCCTCCCTAACCTTAGATGGCTGAAGCTCAAAACAAGAAATCCACTCCCGGTACTACTGGGCCTCAGAGGTGGCCGCATCCACTTGGCCTTGCATCTCAACCACACTTATGTCGACCTGTGTTTGGATCAGATGGTTGACCTCCCCTTCTAGCTGACGAATCCTGGACTACCGCTAGTGCAACCAAGCCTGAAAAATTTTCATCATCTTCTCATCCTACAAATAGAAGAACAAAAGGAAATTAAGCCTTGCCATTCCAATTAAAGTGAAGAGTTCTCAAAAACTTGCCTAGATGAAGGGTAGTTCAACAGTAGCGATGCTCAGGGGCACCCTCAATGAAGAACCAGGAGGCTCCAGATGAGACACCTCCATCGTCACCACCTCCTCAACGTCGCCCCTCAGCTAGAACTCCCCTGGGTAGACCACACTAGGACCCTCTCTGGCTGACTCAAGAGAATGGCCGAGCACTGTTTGCTCCAGCAAAGAAGAAATGATTGTAGGAACCTCCTACTGGACTGCTTGCCGGGCCTCCTGCTGGGTCCCCTGCTAGGCCTCATGTTGGGCCTAGGCCAACACACAAATTGGCCCAGTCGGCCCCTCTACATCAGGCTCACATGATGCCCCTAAAGGAAGAGCAAGGGGCTCGCCAACTACAACTACTCTAACACCGTCCTCCATGGTGCCAACAAAGGATGTGGTGGGGGTCAGTCCCTTAGATGGTTCACCTGGGCCCCGCATCTGCTCCACTATCGATAGGCCCCTAGGCAGTAGAAGAAGAAGAAGAAGATCCCGATGACGACGTTGACTATTGCTGAGACAAAGTCTTAGAAGGATCCCTAATATGGAGAGTCCCAACTTTCCTTTTGGGCCAGGCGGGCAATGGAGTGTTCACTTAAACTAGCTCTGTCAGCAACTTAACAGACTCCTCCTCATGCGAAGCCTTGGTAGTGAAGGATGTTGGCACGTTGTCCCACTCATTCTAGAGGGACCAGTCGGAGGTAACCTTAACAAAGAAGAATCAGTCCTTTCAATTCTTCACAGAATTAGAGATCACCCCACTTATGTGCAAGTCCTTGAGAGACAATGATATCCAATCTCCATTCTGGTAGAACCAAAAGATTACCTTCACCGCCACTGCATTGTGTGTCCACCCGTGGTGGTAAAGGAATATGCAAAGGAAGCACAAATACCTGACAGTATTAGTATTAGTGTGGAATCTTGCTATTAGAACTCTCAGGGCCACCAATATTCCATACAACTCCCCCTTGAGGGGGAAGAAAAGGTTGCTCCTCAAGTGGGGCTCGTAAATGGTGATGGACCCATTCGAAGGAGAACAGGCCCTATTGTACTCACCTGCCACCACAAACAGAATCACGCTCGAGATGATATACTGAATGTATAAAGCATCGATATCAACGATGGTGAGGATTGAACAAATCACACCAACGCTAGGAGCCATAGAGATGCGAAGAAATCAAACAAGAGAAGGCTAACTCTAGAGAAGAAGGATGGAAAAAAATGATAAAAAGACATCGTTTTATAGAGGCCATTGTTCGAAATTCAAAACGACACCTTAAAAAGCTGCACACACGATGACCTGACACGTGCCAACATCGTAAGGCGTCGAGGCGCATCAGACGTTCAGTGACATTAATAATAACCTGGCACTATATGGACGATGGACACTTGTTAGGAGAGGACATGCCAGATGTTAGGGCGGCTCACCCTCAGCCACTATGCCCCACTTCTTGAAGACAGCAAATTGGTGGTGAGCAGATTTGATGAGCCGGAAATCGGACTAATTTGCTAATGATCCACTCCAACTCCTGACATGTCTAACTGATCTAGATCCAATCTGGCATCCAGCCAATCAGATTGGTCAACGATCCACTCTGGCTCCTTGCCTGTCTGACAGATCTAAATCTAGTCCGACATTCGGCTAACTTGACTGGTCAATGATCCACTCCGATGTTCAGCCTGCCTGGCCAATCTAGATCCAGTTCGGCATCTAGTTGACTTGAATGATCAATGATCCACTCCAGCATCTAGCCGCTTGACCGATCTGGATCTAGTCCGACATTCGGTCGATTTGACTGATCAGCGACCCAGTCCAGTCAAGCGTGTTTGACTAGTCTACAATTCAATCTGACTTCAGAACAAATTGATAGTAGTTTAGCGTCAGACCAAACTGACAGTCCATCAATCCAATCCAACGTAAAAAAATTACATCCAAAAAACCGAAAATGGAAACAATATGAGCAAAAGTAAATACTAGTTCCATTCATTATTCTCCATTTACAAAGTACAAAACTTCTAGAAGCTGACATACAATGAAGAGAAAGATAACAAAAAAAGTTCATGGAACAACAATTCCACTGCAAAAAACTAACTCAACTGCAACGAACTCTCAGAATAGAGGCTCGTCATGAAGAGAGGCTACCATCTAGAAGGAGTCAAAGGGAAAGGAAAGCATCGCCCCATAATAAGGAGGAAATGGCCTCGAGCTTGGGACCCACTCCCAAACCTACCAGCAGCAGGGCGTAGCTCGTGGAGATAGCAGTTCTCAAAGAACCAAAGTAGCAACCCCTTCCGAAGGCAAATCACTGCCTAAGGTGAAGGCACAATAAAAGAAAAGCCTTGCCCCACTCAAAAATAGTAGTAGGCTTGGTTCCGGAATAAACACGAAAAAGGGTGACCAAAACAGCTTCTCATGCGAAAAAGGGTGACTAAAGCAGACCTCTTGTGCGTCCTAGAATGACGCCTTCAAACATCGGAGACAAACTCCCACCGATCCCAACAGTCGGTAACTCAAGCTTCAGGGCGATTTTTGGTTCCCATGCCGCTTGACTGATAAAAGTAGGGTGTGATGCAATAGACACAACGAGCCCCACAATTTATAGAATGTGTAAGGATCAACAAGCCATTAAATGCCAGAGATTACCCATACCAGCAAATCCATGGAAAATCATGGGTGTCAACGAATCATGCTAGAACAGGTAAAGTAGGGGACAAAAGATACCCTGGGGAAGGGACAAAAGAGAAAAATGACAATGCACGTCATGTCCCATCCATGAATATGCCAAAAGTTGAAAATACAAACCCCATCGATATGAGGGGCTAGTGATTGGGACGATAAAAATGGGCCGACCCAGCACAAAAGCCCATGAACTAACAGCTGGCCAAGAGGGTGTCTGGCCTACAGGCCTAAGAAACAATCAACGCTTTTAGTGACCCAAGCAGCATTTCAACTGGCAAGACAAGCCCAAGTCGATCCCGGCCAGATCAGGACGACCCATAATCCTCTTTCCGCCCACTGAAGATCACTTACCTTAACCAGTTTTGCACTTTGAATATTGCCTCTAATTGTAATCTCTTCCGAAATGACAATTCCAACTCAATAGATCTCTCATAGTAACAACTCTTATATTGCCGCATCCAACATCTCTTCGAAAAAGGAAGGAATCCGCTGGATTGATCACAATTACCCTAATCAGCGTCTACAATCCCTGTGATAGCCTGCCAAATCTGCACGGCCATTCCCTGTGACTCGAACGCAACCTTCGAGTCAAACTTAAAACCCACATTCTTATATCATCATGCATATCCCTAATCACTATATCTTTCCATCTTTTGAGGGAGATTACTGACTTGACTGTCAGAGGATAAATCAGAAAGTAAGTTCTGTCAATCCTCTGACATCCTGTTTTCAAGTTG
The DNA here is from genome assembly GCA_025585075.1 of Nepenthes mirabilis. Lineage (NCBI taxonomy): Eukaryota > Viridiplantae > Streptophyta > Magnoliopsida > Caryophyllales > Nepenthaceae > Nepenthes > Nepenthes mirabilis. The sequence continues at coordinate 16,180 of JAODPA010134315.1, forward strand.
TAGTGTGTAGAATCCACGTAATAAAGGATGGAAATTAGATTCGCTTCAATTCAACCCGAATATCAAGCGACACCCTAATTCGTCAACAATTCGAATCCAGGACGAATTAAGGTGATAAAAAAGCTCCTTTCTATTTCATTGAAAAACAAAAAAAAAGTACAACCCATAAGCAAAAGGAATATACGACTAGAGTTCAATAAAATCAACACCACATAATGACTTGCTCTTACATTAAGATCTTATTCGGCTATTTTCTTTTTAATTACCAACAAATATATACACAGGCTAAATAGAACACCCGTAAAAATATATATATATATATAAACTTAATTGTAATTAGTT
>JAODPA010134326.1:0-16519 GCA_025585075.1 Nepenthes mirabilis
TATAATTAATAACAAAATAGAACACCCACATATATTTTCTAAATCAATTAGCGAGCTTTCTAGAGCCATTTATCCACCAAATCCACATTAACATCCTGCAAACGGAGTCATTAACCAGAGTTTAGAACTAATGGTGACGCTAAAATTAAAATTACACATAGGAATATATACATATTGAAGGTCGCAAATTTCCGAGATAGCAACACTATCTTTTCTCTAAGGCGCAGAACAAGTTGCCTGTCGGGCCAACCAATAAGGACATATCATTTAAAACAATATGAAAAAATTTTCGTAGAGCTTGATAGTTTTTCAAAACCCAACATACATATTCACATCTCCTAGATTTTCTTATAGAATTTCCATCTTCTAAGCCAAGACTCTAAGCCTGTTCGCGGAAACTGTCACGGTCCAGGAATACAATATTCGCAGGTCAAAATAAAATCAAAAATAATATTTTCATCAACTATAATAACCCAACCCGGGTGTAACAATCATACACATGCAGGACCCAATACAAATAAAACCCGCACAAGATCTCATCGGATAAGAATCTGGACAAACATAATACACGACCTGCTAACCATGATCGCAAGGGAGGTATCCAAATTTACAACAACTCATTCACAATATATTACAACTTTTATATTTTACATACAATAATCAAGGCCATCATCCGGCCATAAATAATAACCATAACATATCCTCGAGACCAGAAATATACCAAATATAACATCTCCACTCGCCAAATGGAATATCCGAGCCCAATCATGTCTGAGCTCCTGCAAGCGTATCCATGCCACCAGTCTGAAGGGATAAAATATAAAAACGTGAGCCTAGAGCTCAGCAAGCATCATCGTATAAAAACAGTACTCATAAATCAGGAACAGAGATATCGCATAGCAATCACGTAAAAACAAAATACTATATCCGTGAAATCCCTAAAAATCGAGGAGATGTCTCGTACTAAAATGTCGTCCGTAATAACTCGTCCCTCCTGGACAAAATCATATAAATCACGATCCGGTAAAATTTCGTAGACGATATCATATCATATGATCCGAGGTCATATTACATTATCGCGACTGTCACCACATCTGCGTGGGACACATACAGTCGTCTGGATCTAAAACTCATAATGCAGAAATTAAGAGAAAACCGCTGGAACTAAAACATAAATCAAAACACGTTCCAGGTTTATCACATCAGCACGTACGAGACATTCCTATCGCTCATCCGTGGGCCAAACTGTAACAACCCAGATTTTAAAAACAAAAAAAAATATTCCAGCCAAACTAGCGTTGACCGGAAAATGTAATAAGAAAAATAACTCGGCCTTAAGATGAATTCAAGTTCGGCCCTTGCATGGTGAAGGGAAGTCCGGACTTCATTGATGAAAATCGAGTCCGGCTTTTATGAATAAGGAGCTCCGGCTTCTATTGCACAAGAACTCCGGCTATATGAACTTCGGTTTAATGGAATTAGAACTCCGGCCTTTATAAAAAACAATTAAGTCCGGTCAATGCCAGTTGACCGAAAAATAATAAAGAAATTCCCTACGAAAAATAAAGTCAATATGACCATGCCTATAACGCCAGTAAGGAAGCCCTCACGAAAAGTAAAGTCAGAATAAACCATGCCTGTAATGCCAGTAAGGAAGCCCTTACGAAAAGTAAAGAACGACCATGCCTGAGTAGGTTACCTACTCCTAACCACCCTAATAACCTTGTAGAAAAGAAAGAAGTACAAGAGGCTGACCTGCCCTACTTACTACCACGCCTATAAGTAATGGCCCTCCCCATGACTTAGGAGAGGAAGCTAGGCAAACGCCCAGGTGAAAGTGTTAAGGACTTCGATCCAGAACCAAGTGAAAGGTCCATAGATCCAATCCAGGCAAGAATACTCACCCCTGTTTTTAAAGTTCATGATTCTGCATGTTTGCTACGCTAGTATGTATATCTTTATGAAATTATGTATGCATGATACTTGTTCTGTTCTTGTGATTTATCGTTAGTAATCGCATGTTTAAAGGAAACAATGATATTCAGGAAATTGGATTTTTGTAATTGATTGTCGACTTTTATGAACTCTGATAATCTCATGAAAAGACTTCTAACTTTAAGAAAGGAGCTTCGGACTTTGAATGATTAAGAACTCCGTCCTTTGGAACTTCAAATTTTAAATGGAAAAGAACTTCAGATTTAAGAACTCCGAATTTTAAAGAACTCCGAAATTTGTAGCTCCGGCCTTTACGAATAAAGAACTCCGACTTTTAAGAACTTCGGATTTTTAGAAAAGAACTCCAGCTTTTGAACCCCGCCTTTTTAAAAGAACTCCGCCTTTTATGAAAAAAGGAGCTCGGTCTTTTTAAGAAAAAGCACTCCGGATTTTAAAGAAAAGTCACTCCGGTTTTCGAACTCCGGATTTTAAAGAAAAGATCACTCCGGTTTCAGCACTCCGGATTTTTAAGAAAAGTCACTCCGGTTTTAGCGCTCCGGATTTTAAAGAAAAGATCACTCCGGTTTCAGCACTCCAGATTTTAAAGAAAGATCACTCCGATTTTAGTACTCCGGATTTTAAAGACAGATCACTCGGTTTTAGTACTCCGAATTTTAAAGACAGTTCACTCGGTTTTAGCACTCTGAATTTTAAAGAAAAGATCACTCCGATTTCAGCACCCCGGATTTTAAAGAAAAGTCAGTCCGGTTTTAGAGCTCCAAATTTTTAAGACAGATCACTCCCGTTTTAAGAACTCCGGATTTCAGAAAAGATCTCCGCCCTTTGAAAAGAACTTTGGTTTTGGCACTCCGGCTTTCTTTTAAGAAAAGAACTCCGGCGCTGACAAAAGAGCTTCGGCTTTTTGGAACTACGACCTTTTGTTGAAAGAGATCTCCGGTCCACTGTTTGAAAAAGAACTCTGGCTTTCTGTTTGATTAAGAACTTCGGCCTACTATTTAAAAAAGAACTCCGGCTTTCTGTTTGAAAAAGAAGTACGGCCCCTTATGCCGGGTTAAAGGTATTACCTACCGCCCCGGGGAGTATAATGAGGGAATGGCATAAGACTTTTGGATTACGGCCCCGTATGCCGGGTTAAAGGCATTACCTCCCGCCCCGGGGAGCAAAATGAGGGAATGGCATAAGACTTTTGGACTACGACCCCGTATGCCGAGTTAAAGGCATTACCTCCCGCCCCCGGGGAGCATAATGAGGGGTTACGGCTTTAGGTTGTGGATTTTCACACAACTCGTCCTCGATGTTGTCCGGTCCCTAAAGATGATAAGAATTCTCAATATTTTTATGGGTTTTCAGCAGACAAGACAAGAAGAAAAGACTAAGGAAATTCTGAACTAAAAGACATGATAATTTTCGTATGCTAAATCATATTCGCTCATGTAACGACCCAAAATTTTAATAAGAAAATGTTAACCATCAAGTCCGGTCAACGCAAGTTAACCGGAGAACGAAATGTGAAGAAGTCCGGATTTTTGCATTGGTAAAATTTCAGTCCGGATTTCCTTGTGAAAATCCAGTCCGGAATATTCCTTAAAATTCACTTCGGAATTTCTTAATGAAAATAAGTCCGGATTTCCGTGATAAAAGAAGTCTGGATTTCCGTTGATGAAAACAAGTCCGAATTTCCCTTGGTGATCAGAAGTCCGAATTTCGTTGGAGAAATGAAGTCTGGATTTCCCTTGGTAAAAGAACTCCGGATTCCGTAGGAAACAGAAGTCCGGATTTTCTTGGAAGTTCGGATTTCCTTGAAGAGAAGAACTCCGGACTTCCGAGGTAAAAACGAGTCCGGATTTGTTGAAAGAAAGCACTCCGGATTTTCGAAGTAAAAGCGAGTCCTGATTTATTTGAAGGAGTCCGGTCACAGAAAAAGGAAGAATATTGGGAAGGAGCGACATCAATAAATTGGCTATTTCCAAGACTTATTGGAAAACGATCCTCCTTGGAAAATGTAAGATCACCCTTGGAAAATGTACAATCATAAATGATACCTTGAAAAATAGGACAATTATAAATGAGGGCCACCAAAACTTAGGCCTATAAATAAGGGTCTAAGAGCCTCAAGAAAAGGCACCACTAGAAACTCTCCTAAAGAAGAAGACAGAAAGTTAAGGAAAAAGTAGAAAAGAACTCAGGCAAGATACTCACCCCTATTTCTAAAACTCATGTTTAATTATGTTATTATGAAAAGTATATAATATTCTGTTGGAAGTATGCTTTTACTGTTCACTATGAAATGCATGTTTAAAGGAAATTCTATTACGCATGATGTTGAATTGAATTCCTGCTATTGAACTCTGTTCTGTCAAAATAAAGCTTTGAAATTCAAGACCTTCGGCACCCTTACAGAAAATGATTTAGAACTCCGGCAATTGTTCTCCATCCAGTTTAAGTAAGGAACTCCGTCCAAAAGGACTCCGGCCTTTTTATGAATAATGTGCTCCATTCCCTTATGAAAAGAACGCCGGCCTTCTGCTTAAAAAGAACTCCGGCCTACTGTAGAAAAAGAGAACTCCGGCCTTTATAACTTTAAAAGTACTCCGTTTCTTTGTTTTAAAATGAACTCCGGCTTATGAATTCCGTATTTTATGAGCTTCAGATTTTAAACAGAAAAATACTCCGTCCATGATGCACTTCGTCCCTTTAAGCACTCCGGATTTTTAAAAGAAAAGCCATTCCGGCTCTTGAACTCCGGGTCTATGAAAGAAAAATCACTCCGGATTTTAGAGCTTAGGAAATTTAAAGAAAATGAACTCCGGATTTTTAGAGTTTCAGAAATTTAAAGAAAATGAACTCCGGATTTTAAAAAGGAAATCACTCCGTCCTTTTTAGAAAAAAAAGAACTCCATCCTTTTATTTTGAAAAGAACTCCGGTGTTGAAGAAAAACAACTCCGGCTTTTAAAGAACTCCGAAATTTGAAATGTGGTAAAGAAAGAGCTCCGGCCCTTGAAACCTGCTGAAATAAAAGAACGCCGTCTTTTGAAAAGAGCTCCGCCATAAAAAAAAAAAACACTCCATTTGTTTAAAAAGAAAAGAGCTCCGTCCAGGTCCTCCGTCCATTTACAATAAGCACTCCGTCCCTTTTGAAAAGAAAGCCACTCCGTCCCTTTAAGAAAAAGAACTTCGGATTTTGTATTCCGTCTTTTATAAAGAACTCCGATTTTTAATAATCTTTGAATTTAAGAAACGAATTCCGGCTCTGATTAAAGAAATGAACTCCGGCTTTTGCATGAAATGAACTCCGGCTTCTACATGAAATGAACTCCGGCTTCTACATGAAATGAACTCCGGCTTCTGCATGAAATAAACTCCGGCTTCTGCATGAAATGAACTCCAGCCCTCTTTATGAAATGAACTTCGGCCTATGAAGAACATAAAAAAAATGACATACGGACAACAAGTGGAACTTATGACTTTTGAACTTTGATGATTAGCCAATAAAGAATACGAACCAAGAACCAAGTTTCCATTAAACTTGCTGTTAAAGATGGATGAAGGATATTGGAGTGACACTCGAGGATGCCTCCTGGGCCACGGGAGGGGACCTTTTGGTGGCATAAGAATTATGGACTATGGCCTTGTATGCCGGGTTAAAGGCATTACCTCCCGCCCCGGGGAGCATAATGAGGGGATACGACTTTAGGTTGTAGGGTAGCACACAACCCGTCCTCGATGTTGTCCGCTCCCGTCGGGTCCCTAAAGATGATATGAATTCCGAATGATTTTGATGAATTTTTCTGAAGACAAGATAAAAAGAATATGAACCAAGAAGAAACGATATGATGATTTTTATTATATGTTATGATCTATAATTTGATTATATGTATGCTTGTGTTTTCTGCATGTGAGTATCCTGCTGGGCTTTGTAAGCTCATTCTTGCGATTTTTCAGATGACAAGCTTATGGAGGACGAAGTTGAGTAGAGTCCTATGGTGTAGCTGATTGTTTAAGCTGGCTGGAGCATATTTTTGGAGTTTTGTTTTGTTTTGAGGAAATTTGTAATATTGATTCCGCTGCTTATGAATGTTAGAATGTTTCCGTGATATTTTGGGATTTATGAAATTATTAATCTTTAGAATGCATCTCTGATTTGAATAAAGAAAAGAAAAATTTTTATGTTCACCCTTTTTATCTCTTAAGAACTTTAGATTTGACGACGGCTTTAGATAATAATAAAAGTCGGGTCATCACAGTTGGTATCAGAGAAAAACTGAGATGCTTTAGGATTGTTTGAATCAACACGGAAACTTAGGACAAGTTTAGTGTTGGCAAGAAGAGTGTTATCCTTACTTACGCTTTGGGACAAACACTATTACGATAGTATTTTTTTTAACTAACGAAATTGTTCTTTTCAGACATTTCCGCAGCCATGTCTAACAGAAGAAGGAGAAATGATCTGGTTAACAACACTCTTGATCGTGAGGCAAGGTATGCGAACCTACTGGACAGAATGGCCGAAATCATAGAAGCCTTGACTCCGACCACTCCACCAACTCCGGTGACCACCCCAATTCCTGTCCATCAGGAAAGGTCGGTCTACGATCGGTTTACCAATGAACGGATCCCTGAATTTCTAGGGGAACCCGATCCGTTGAAGGCTGAAACATGGATTCAGCGACTGAAGAAGGTATTTGCTGTAATCAAATGCCCTGCTGGGGATATGGTGCTTTATGCCACTCATAAGCTGGCGGGGGAAGCACACCACTGGTGGGAGATGCAGAAAAGGGTTTTTAATATGCCAGATCGGGAGATTAGTTGGGAAATGTTTGAAGCAGCTTTTCTGGAAAAATACTTTCCTGCAAATCTTCGTGGGCAGAAGGAGGATGAATTCCTTCGCCTAAGGCAGGGAAATCGCTCGGTGGCAGAGTATGATTCAAAATTTACTGAATTATCTCGTTATGCCCCTTTCATGGTGGAAGATGAGGAGAGGAAGGTTAGACGGTTCTTTCAGGGATTACGGGATGATATCAGGAGACACCTTTCCACTCTGACGCTGACAACTTATGGAGAGGTGCTCGCAAAGGCTGTTATTTATGAGAAAGAATTAGAAAGGGGAGCAATATCCAGACAAAGGACTTTCAGTCAGGCATCCAAGGCCAGTGCTAGTGAAGGGCTTCTAAGAAGGCGAGACCATCAAGGTTCAGCGGGGAACAGAGCCGATCAGTGCAAAATTCTCGATCTACGGCTAATGATGTATGTGATCATTGCGGGAGATCACATGGAGGGAAGCCTTGCTACAAGAAGCTGGGAGTTTGTTATAACTATGGGCAGGCGGGGCACATGATCAGAGATTGTCCGGTTGCTAAACAAGCCCCAGGAGTTAAGTCTCCTATCCCAGCCAAAGTGTTTGCTATTTCTGCAAAGGAGGCTGAAAAGTCTACGGAGGTGGTAGAAGGTACACTTTCTATCTGTGGCATCTCTTGTCACGTACTCTTTGATTCTGGATCCACTCATTCTTTTGTTTCCCATGAATTTTTGAAACGTCTTACAACCCTTCCTAAAGTTCTGGAGTACCCATTGATGGTTACCTCACCAACAGGGTCGTCCGTAATATTAAATATAGTATTTTCTGAATGCCCTATAAAAGTAAATGAATACTTGATGCCTGTTAACTTGGTTGAACTGGAAATGAAAGACTTCGATGCAATCTTGGGGATGGACTGGTTAGCCAGATATCATGCCAAGATTGACTGTTTCCGGAAAAGAGTAGAATTTACCATTCCTGGAAACAAGCCTTTCCACATTCAGGGTGTTCGGCGAAAGGAAGCATCCTGCTTTATTTCGGCTCTTCATGCCAGGCATTTGATGAGTGATGGATGCCAAGCATATCTAGCCTTTGCTAGTGTATCTACCGAAAGTCAAGAATCTCTGGCTAGAGAGATTCCGGTGGTGCGGGAATTTGAAGACGTATTCACCGATGATTTACCTGGGTTGCCACCCCAACGAGAGATAGAATTTGGTGTGGAATTGTTACCCGGTTCAGCACCGATATCCAAACCACCCTATCGAATGGCACCGGCTGAACTCAAAGAGTTGAAACAACAACTACAGGAGTTGCTTGATAAAGGTTTCATTCGGCCAAGTGTGTCACCATGGGGAGCACCTGTTCTTTTTGTCAAAAAGAAGGACGGGACCATGAGATTATGTGTGGATTATCGGGAATTAAACAAGATCACCATCAAGAACAAATATCCTCTGCCGAGGATTGATGATCTCCTTGATCAGTTACAAGGAGCCTGCATATTTTCAAAAATTGATCTTAGATCCGGGTATCATCAACTTCGGATCAGCAAGGAGGATATAGCAAAGACGGCGTTTCGAACCAGGTATGGGCACTATGAATTTGTCGTAATGCCTTTTGGGTTGACTAATGCTCCGGCTGTTTTTATGGATCTGATGAATCGAATTTTCCAACCATACCTGGACAAGTTCGTGATCGTATTTATTGATGATATCCTTGTGTACTCGAAAAGCTCTGAGGAACACGAGGAACATTTACGCACTACACTTCGGATTCTTAGGGAGCATCGGTTGTTCGCTAAATTGAAAAAGTGCGAATTTTGGTTGGAAGAGGTAGGATTCCTTGGACACATCGTCTCCAAGGAAGGAATCTCTGTCGACCCTATGAAAGTGGAAGCAGTTGTAAAGTGGAACCGGCCAACTTCTGTGACTGAAGTGCGAAGCTTCTTAGGCCTGGCTGGATACTATAGACGGTTTGTGGAGAACTTTTCTCAAATCGCCGTGCCACTCACTCAATTAACTAAGAAGGATGCCAAGTTCGAGTGGACCAAAGATTGTGAAGAGAGCTTCCAGACGCTTAAAGACCGGTTAATTTCTGCTCCGGTCCTGACTATCCCAAACGGGTCAGGAGGACTGATTGTTTACTGCGATGCTTCGAAGATTGGATTGGGCTGTGTTCTAATGCTACACGGTAGGGTAATTGCCTATGGGTCGCGACAGTTGAAGGACCATGAAAGGAATTACCCAACTCACGATCTAGAATTGGCCGCAATGGTGTTTGCATTGAAAATCTGGAGGCATGAGACAGGCGTTAAGCAGGTCCGTTTAAAAAGAGCTCTGCCATAAAAAAAAAAACACTCCGTTCGTTTAAAAAGAAAAGAGCTCCGTCCAGGTCCTCCGTCCATTTACAATAAGCACTCCGTCCCTTTTGAAAAGAAAGCCACTCCGTCCCTTTAAGAAAAAGAACTTCAAATTTTGTACTTCGTCCTTTATAAAGAACTCCGATTTTTAATAATCTTTGAATTTAAGAAACGAACTCCGGCTCTGATTAAAGAAATGAACTCCGGCTTTTGCATGAAATGAACTCTGGCTTTTACATGAAATGAACTCCGGCTTCTGCATGAAATGAACTCCGGCTTCTGCATGAAATGAACTCCGGCTTCTGCATGAAATGAACTCCGGCCCTCTTCATGAAATGAACTTCGGCCTATGAAGAACATAAAAAAAAATGACATACGGACAGCAAGTGGAACTTATGACTTTTGAACTTTGATGATTGGCCAATAAAGAATACGAACAAAGAACCAAGTTTCCATTAAACTTGCTGTTAAAGATGGATGAAGGATATTGGAGTGACACTCGAGGATGCCTCCTAGGCCATGGGAGGGGACCTTTTGGTGGCATAAGAACTATGTACTATGGCCCCGTATGCCGGGTTAAAGGCATTACCTCCCGCCTCAGGGGGCATAATGAGGGGATACGGCTTTAGGTTGTGGGGTAGCACAAAACCCGTCCTCGATGTTGTCCGCTCCCGTCCGGTCGCTAAAGATGATATGAATTCTGAATGATTTTGATGAATTTTTCTGAAGACAAGATAAAAAGAATATGAACCAAGAAGAAACGATATGATGATTTTTATTATGATATGTTATGATCTATAATTTGATTATATGTATGCTTGTGTTTTCTGCATGTGAGTATCCTGCTGGGCTTTATAAGCTCATTCTTGCGATTTTTCAGATGACAAGCTTATGGAGGACGAAGTTGAGTAGAGTCCTATGGTGTAGCTGATTGTTTAAGCTGGCTGGAGCATATTTTTGGAATTTTTTTTTGTTTTGAGGAAATTTGTAATATTGATTCCGCTGCTTATGAATGTTAGAATATTTCCGTGATATTTTGGGATTTATGAAATTATTAATCTTTAGAATGCATCTCAGGTTTGAATAAAGAAAAGAAAAATTTTTATGTTCACCCTTTTTATCTCTTAAGAACTTTGGATTTGACGACGGCTTTAGATGACAATAAAAGTCGGATCGTCACAGCTCATATATATTTGTTTCTGTTCTTTGTTTTCTGCATATGAGTATTCTGCTGGGCTGTGTAGCTCACTCTTGTTATTTTCAGATGACGAAGGGCTCATGGAGGATGAAGTTGAGTAGAACATGATGGTGTAGCCATTAGTCCGGTTGGCCGGAGCTGATTAAACGAAGAGCTTGTTTAATTATTTTGATATTTTGTGGAGACTTGTAAAATGATTCGCTGTTGAGAATCTATGGATGTTAGTTATATTTCTGTGATTCCTTGTGGATAAATGAAATTTATAATTCTAGCATGCATCTCAGGTTCAAGTTGAAAGTAAAATTTTTATATCCATTAATGTTATTAAGACCCGACGGCGATTTTACGTTAGATTTAAGTGAGGGCTGTCACAGTTGGTATCAGAGAGTAAAACTGAGATGCTTTAGGTTAATTTGAATCAACACGGAAACTTAGGACTGGATTAGTTTCAAAAAAAGGGGGTGGGGGTTGGTTTTACTTACACTTTGGACGGAGTAAATTATGATGACTACCCTTAGCTAGTTGACTGATGAAAATCTTCTTTCAGAAATCAACCAAGCCATGTCTAACAGAGGAAGGCGAACTGGACGGACTAACGACACTCCGGATAGGGAGGCAAGATATTTGAACCTGCTTGACCGGATTGCGGAAGTTATAGAAGCTTTGGCTCCTCCAACTCCACCAACTCCAGTGACCACCCCTGTTCCGGCTCATCATGAGAGGTAGGTCTATGATCATTTTACCAACGAGAAAGTTCCTGAATTCCCAGGGGAACCCGACCCGTTAAAGGCAGACACTTGGTTCCAACGACTGAAGAAGGTGTTTGCGGTAATTAAGTGTCCAACTGGGGACATGGTTTTTTATGCCACCCATAAGCTGATGGGTGAGGCCCACTATTGGTGGGAAATGCAGAAGAGAGTTTTCAATGTGCCAGATGGGGATATTAGTTGGGAAATATTTGAAGCAGCATTCTTGAAAAAATATTTCCCTGCTAATCTTCGTGGACAGAAGGATGATGAATTCCTTCGCCTAAGGCAAGGTACTCGCTCGGTGGCAGAATACAAGGCAAAATTTACAGAATTATCTCGCTATGATCCCTACATGGTGGAAGACCAGGAAAGGAAGGCTAGGAGGTTCTTTCAGGGATTAAAGGATGATATTAGGAGGCACCTTTCAACTCTGACGTTGGCCACATACGGATAGGTGCTCGAGAAGGCTATCATCTATGAGAAAGAGCTGGAGAGAGGAGCATCTCTTAAGCAAAGGAATTTCAGTAAAGTTTCAAGAGCCATTGCTAGTGAAGGTCCTTCTAAGAGAGCGAGACCGTTATAGTCCCATGTGGAACAGAATCAATCCATACAGATTTTTCAAACTCCGGCTAATAATGCATGTGATCACCGCAAAAAATCACTTGAAGGGAAGCCTTGCTATAAGAAGTTGGGAGTCTGCTATAACTGTGGCCAGGCGGGTCACATGATCAAGAATTGCCCACTCACCCAACAAACCCCAGGAATTAAGTCTTCCATTCCGGCTAAAGTGTTTGTCATTTCTGCAAGGGAGGCCGAAACCTCTACGGAAATTGTGGAAGGTACACTTTCTATTTGTGGCTTTTCTAGTCATGTGCTCTTTGACTCAGGGTCTACTCACTCATTTGTCTCCTATGACTTTACAAAATATCTTACGACCCTCCCTCAAGTTCTTGGCTGCCCGTTGTTGGTTGCCTCACCCACAGGGTCATCTGTAATTTTAAATGTGGTATTTTCAGAGTGCCCAATAGAATCAAATGGGGGCATGATGCCCGCTAATCTGGTTTTACTGGAAATGACAAACTTCGATGCAATATTGGAAATGGATTGGTTGGCAAAGTATCATGCCAATATTGATTATTTCCGAAAAATAGTGGATTTTGCCATTCCTGAAAACAAGCCCTTCTATATTCAGGGAGTCAGACGTAAGGAAGCAACTTGCTTCATTTCGGCCCTCCATGTCCAGCACTTGATTGGTGACGGGTGTCAAGCTTATCTAGCCTTCGCTAGTGGGACTACCGAAGGTCAAGAACTTCTGGCCAAAGAAATTCCTGTGGTGCAGGAATTCGAAGACATATTCCCTGATGAGCTACCTGGGCTACCGCCCAAGCGAGAGTTAGAGTTTGAAATAGAGTTAGTACCGGGAGCAGCACCAATATCCAAGGCTCCATATAGGATGGCTCCTGCTGAACTTCGGGAGTGAAAACAGCAGTTGCAGGAGCTGTTAGATAAGGGTTTCATCCGGCCGAGTGTGTCTCCATGGGGTGCACCGGTCCTGTTCGTGAGAAAGAGGGATGGGACCTTAAGGTTATGTGTGGATTATCGAGAACTGAACAAAATCACTATTAAGAATAAATTTCCTTTGCCAAGGATAGATGATCTCCTTGATTAGCTACAAGGAGCTTGTGTGTTCTCGAAAATCGATCTCAGGTCTGGCTACCACCAACTGCGGATCAGAAAGGATGATGGCCCAAAGACGACATTCCGCACAAGATACGGGCATTATGAGTTTGTGGTGATGCCTTTTGGGTTGACCAACGCTCTAGCCATATTTATGGACTTGATGAATCGGGTTTCTCAATCCTATCTGGATAAATTCGTAATTGTATTTATTGATGATATTCTTATTTATTCAAGGAGTCTTAAGGAACACGAGGAACATTTGAGGACTGTACTTTTAATCCTTAGGAAACACCAGCTGTTCGCCAAATTGAAAAAGTTCGAATTCTGGTTAAAGGAAGTGGGGTTCCTTGGATACGTCATTTCCAAAGAAGGAATTTCCGTTGACCCTAAGACGGTGGAAGCAGTGGTGAAATGGAACCGGCTAACCTCTGTAACCGAAGTGCGAAGCTTCTTTGGCTTGGCTGGTTATTATAGACGGTTTGTGAAAAATTTCTCTCGAATCGCCCTGCCACTCACGCAATTAACAAAGAAGGATACTAAGTTTGAATGGACTAATGCTTGTGAAGGAAGTTTCCAAGCAGTTAAAGACCGATAAATTTCTGCTCCGGTCCTGACCATTCCCAGTGGATCAGGAGGGTTGATTGTTTATTGCGATGTCTCAAGGATTGGGTTAGGTTGTGTTTTAATGCAACACGGAAGAGTAATTGCCTATGGGTCGCGACAGTTGAAGGATCATGAAAGAAATTATCCAACTCATGATCTGGAATTAGCCGCAGTAGTGTTTGCATTGAAAATCTGGAGGCACTACCTGTATGGTGAGAAATTCCTGGTCTACTCCGATCATAAGAGTCTAAAGTGTTTATTCTCCCAGAAGGAATTGAACATAAGGCAGAGAAGGTGGATTGAATTCCTGAAGGACTACGACTGTGAAATCCGGTATGAATCAGGAAAGGCCAATGTAGTCGCTGATGCACTAAGTCGGCAACCTAGCATGTTGGCTAGAATGCAAGTCAAGCAAATGGAGATGCTAGACTGTCTCATGTATTATGATGTCCAGCGTTATGCGCAAGGAAAATGAATGATTCTGGCATACCTTCAAGTCCAGCCGGAGGGGCTAGATGAGGTTAAAGGAGAACAAGCGAATGATTCTTTTCTGGTGGATATTATGAGTAATCTGGGTAAAGATTCCCGTAGTGGCTTTCATGTCAAGTCAGACGGAGCATTAAGGTTTAAGGATCGATTATGTGTATCGGACAATAAAGAATTGAAGGAGAATTTTGAAGGAGGCCCATAGATCCCGGTATACAATTCACCCGGGGATCAATAATATGGCACTGAGAAGCCTACTACTGGTTTGCCTCACTCTCCAACTTATGGGCAATAAACAAAACTTCATTTGAACTACCAGAAACCTCGAACACCTCCTCCACTTTCTGAAGTTCAATTTAAGCATTAATCGAGATTAAACATCCCAAATTTTTTTTCAAATCGGCTCACATTTAATCATTCGAAGGACTCTCCATCTTGCCTACAACAAACCATCCTTCACAAAGCAACCAAATTTTCATCTAGCTGTTGAACAAAAACACTCAAAATATCACTCGCGCGACTCAACACAGCCTATTAATCGACTTCCTGAGTCAAATTCAAACATTTACAACTCAAACTTTCATTCTTTACCATAGGCTGCACCTATTGTACCAAATATTCAATCAATTTCTTGTCCAAGATGATCCAAAAACACCTCTCCTTACGACCTTTTCTCTGATATCACTACTGTCACGACCCAAGAACATAATATTCGCAGATCAAAATAAAATCAATAATAATATTTTCATCAACTATAATAACCCAACCCGGGTGTGACAATCATACACATGCAGGACCCAATATAAATAAAACCCGCACAAGATCTCATCGGATAAGAATCCGGACAAACATAATACACGACCTGCTAACCATGATCGCAAGGGAGGTATCCAAATTTACAACTCATCCACAATATAATACAACTTCAATATTTTACATACAATGATCAAGGCCATCATCCGGCCATAAATAATAACCATAACATATCCTCGAGACCAGAAATATACCAAATATAACATCTCCACTCGCCAAAAGGAATATCCGAGCCCGATCACGTCCGAGCTCCTGCAAGCGTATCCATGCCACTAGTCTGAAGGGATAAAACATGAAAACGTGAGCCTAGAGCTCAGCAAGTATCATCGTATAAAAACAGTACTCATAAATTAGGAACAGGGGTATCGCATAGCAATCACGTAAAATAAAACATCATGTCCGTAAAATTTCTGAAAATCGAGGAGATGTCTCGTACTAAATCGTCATTCGTAATAACTCGTCCATCTGGGACAAAATCATATAAATCACGATCCGGTAAAATCTCGTTGACGATATCATATCATATGATCCGAGGTCACATTACATAATCGCGACCGTCACAACATCCACGTGGGACACATACCGTCGTCCGGATCTAAAACTCATATTGCAGAAATCAAGAGAAAACCGTCGGAACTAAAACATAAATCAAAACACGTTTCGGGTTTATCACATCAGCACATACGAGACATTCCTATCGCCCATCCGTAGGCCAAACCACGTATCTCAAATCACAGTACACCCAAATACGTGCAGAAATACAAAGCATGTACGAAATCGGAGAACCAAAGATCAATAATACCAACTTGAGGAAGGGCTACCTTCGTCCGGTAACCACGGCTATATCGGCTACGAATTAGGCCTGTAGCTCAAGGCCATCCATGTACTCTGTCTCCCATAGATTAGGAACTTGCTCACTATATTTTACTACCCGCGACTTTGGGTGCAATCTCATGTTTTAGTTATATATTAGGATGTCCGAATATATTAGTTTTCCGTCAATTCTTTACGATGGTTCTCAATTAAATACACAGTGGACAGGTCAGCTACAAATATCTCAACCTTCCTTCCGGTGAAAGTAGCCTCAATCTTCCTTCCAGCGGAAGTAGCCTATCAAATACGTCCCCGTCGGGACTAAGCCTCCCCGTCGGGAGTGGCGCCACAAATAGCCAATGCCTCAGATCACAAATCGACCCCTAGGATCTTGGACCACCATGGTCCCGTAGTGATCCCACACCCGGCAGCATGCATGGTTAGTGCAAGGCCTGGTTCATGGTTCTACAATATACGGATACACAACATACATATATATCATCCGGGTGTCCAAAATCCCTTCAAATCATAAATACAAGTATAAAACCACCGCACAACCGATAAAATATACATGCATGTACACAATTGATAAATTAAGGGTATATAAAAATACATGCATGTTAGTAAAATCTCCCACAGTAGTCAAAATGTATCGAAAATTAAATCAGACAAAGAATAGGGCTAGAGGATACTTGCCTTAATATTATACTCTGCAGATCTGAAGAAAGGATGTCCCGAAGCACTCCAATCAAGCCTTTCTCTCTCCTCTGCCGCGTCCTCTCTCTCCTCCGTGCGCCCTTCCTCTCTCCTCCGCGCGCGGCCTCTGCCAGCCGCTGCCGGTCGCTCTACCTTCCCGGTGACCCCCGTCACCATCGCTGTCCCCCGTCCGGCCGCCGCCCTCTCTCCCGCACGACTTCTCTCCTCGCGAACCCGTCGTCGATTTCTCTCCCCTCGAACGACTTCTCTCCTTCGCACCACGCCACCGCCGCCTCAGCCCACGAGCACCGCACACCACTGCGACCACCAATGTCGCCGCTACCGCACTGAACGGCCGCCATCGACTCTTTCG
>JAODPA010134337.1:0-16518 GCA_025585075.1 Nepenthes mirabilis
GAAGTAATTATTATCAAAATAAAATTTAAGATAATAAAAAAACTAACGTATAATTTTAGTGACGAAGAAAAAATTTAAAAAGTAATTAGTTTTTGAGTAAAACCCTATAGATTTTCCTAGCCAGAGAAAGTTAACTTACAATCCAATGACGTACTAAATATTTGCCAATTTACTTCTAACTCGTGATTCATATTAAGAAATTCACTGAATATTCTGGCATTAAAGGAATTAGAAATTTTTTGATCTTTTTATCAATATTTGGTACACTTACTAGTGAATCTGAATTCAATATTCATGCCACTAACACAAACACAAACATCTTTACTCTATTGTCAAATCAAAGATTTATTCTTTCAACCATTTTTAATTGGTTTTCAAGAATTAAACTGATAATAAATAAGGTATTGAGGACCTACAGTGAGTTTCATGACTGTTTGGTTTGTTTTTCATTGGTTTTTAAGGTGACATTTGACTAGCAATAAGTCGTTATTCGAACACCATACCATGAATTGGTAAATGTTTGAATAGCATTCGAACGTCACAGTGTTGATGGCCAAATTTGTACATTAGTTGCATAAAAATCATTGATTTCTTGTATTGTATTTTTTATAATCACCATAAAATTGTTAATCATGATATCTCAATGTAGAAATATTTTATATTTTAGTTATATTGCTTATTCTTCATATATAGGTAGATTTATGCAATGTTTGATTCGGCATGCAACCGACGTGTGGGCCACGTTTGAACACCAAGGATAGACTTGGGTAAACTCATAGATTTACAAGCCTAGTCATGTTATCTTGAGGATACATCTTTGTGGATGTATTATGAGTGAGCAGTAGATCTTACGTTCTTGTGGAAAAATGTACATCAAATAATGCTAATAGCGGGCATTTGACTAGCATGCGAGGTGGCATTTGAATGTTAGTCGCCGTCTAGGGCAAATTCAAGCTTTGTGAAACCTATGGATTAGAGATCTAGTAGGATATATTCTTATTGTATTATAACCTTGGTGGGTTAGACCATAGGCTAGGGTGTTAAGTATATGTCATTGTAGGGTTTATATTCTGGCGTGTGAATAGTTCGATGTAGTGTTCGAATGTTAGAAGGTCAAATTATTCGTACGTCCTAGATTTTGGGCGTAAGTGCTTAGGTGACTAACTTAACATGAATTCCAGAGCCTTGAGTAGTAGTGGGCTCAATTGGGATGCTATATGGGGAGTATTTAGTATATTTGAGTGTATTCTCTTATCCTTTTCTTGGTGACACCTCATTTATGTAATTCTTGGATACATGAGTCATTTTGATTAAGAGTAAATGGGCAAAGAAGACTATTGAAAATAATACAATAAAAAAGAGTATGACATCTGTGAAACTATAGTGTGATCTATATTTATTCGATATTCAATTCATATCCTGGTGTATTGAGATCAAGTTGTTGAAGAGATATTCATAGTCATACAACTATTGTATAGTATGATATCAAGGGATATCACAATGAAAAATATTGAATGTCGACATGCATAAGTAGAGATTTCGATCCCCGAAATGAGCAAAGAAAATCCAAGTGGGCCATTCCTATATCCAAGTTAGGTAAAGAGAATTGGCAATATAGATCCTGATTCCTATACCCAAAATTTTAGAAGGAAATTTAAGTGAGAAATTCTTATACTACGATTAGGCAAAGGGAATGCTAGGATGAGTATTAATTCCTAAACTTGAATTGTCTGAAGGAAATTTGAAGGAGAAATTTCTGTACCTAGATTGGACAAAGAAAATTGTTACATACCAAACTTACTAGTGTCAAAATGCCTCATCCTATGGACCTAGTTGTCAGGGGTGAAATTACATTACCTTTGGTTCATAATAACAAAATATTATCTAAGAAGATTGTTCGTGACAGTATGCGATGCAGTTATCTTTATTGAGATAGATTCAATAAAATCTATAATTTTTGTTAACAATTAGATTTTGGTAAATTCTCATTATATTCATGACATTTTGGGTTCTGGTTAACTTCCGATGACTGATCCTTGCCGCATTTATGAGTTGTGATCTCAACATATTGTAAAGTCTCGAATAGAGTATGATAAACTCATTGTATTGTCCGTACTACTGCATATAATGATATTATCATCTAAGGTTATTTTATTGATATTATGTTATTAGTTATATTACTTGCTAAGTTTTTTACTCATCTATATATTTTATTAGTTCTAGAATAGTTGAGGTTTATAGAGCAAGTCGGAGATCTAGATTTTCTAAGGAAATTGCAAGTAAATGATTCCGAGAGGGGTAACTATCTTTATTTAGGAGATTGAAAGGATTTATTTTTATAGTGGTGGGAAACTTATTTTTATCTTAGTTGCATCCCTTTAGCTTTTCAATGTACTAGACATTTTATTTTTCTTATGTTTTGAGGAAGTAGACTTTTGATGGTTAGTTTTATCATTATAAATTTTCATTGATGTTCCATTTATTATAAATTTTATGATAATTACTTATGATTAAAGTTTCTGCATGAGCGGTTCAAGTTGGATAATGTGCACCCCAAGTTTAAGTTACTATAGTGATTGTATCTGAAAGTCAAAATACTATAAGAAAACTTGAGGACTTAAGAATAAAAAATATTCAAGAATATTATGATTTACTAAGTGATTGAAAATTGAGGATAATGATGCATTCTAAACCTAAAATTATCACGTGGGGTAGGACTTGGAATAGATAAAAGCTTTGAGCCCTTGATTGGTATTGTTGTGAAATTGTTTGAATAACATAGCATGAATACTAGCGATTCCTAAGGTATAGCTTGGACACCAATTCAAAAAAAATGGATAGAGTTTCATACTGCACTATGAGGCAAGTGTTGTTGGTTAATCAGGCGATCAGCACCTAGGCACTAGGACCGAAGACAATGACGACTCCTATAGTCGGTGATTACCTGCACTTTTTAGAGAGAGAGTGCCATTTTATGAGAGATTTCATTGATTAGGATATACTCGAGATTACTGTTGTGACAGACAGTGTTTTTCTAACCGAAATCGGGTAGAGTTTCGATAGAAAAATGACCGCCAAACAAATACAAAACCTATAAGTATCTCGAACAACATATATAATATGGCTACAACATCATAACACAGGATCCAAAAATCATAACAAGACATGTGGCACCGACATCATAATTTAAATTATGATGTTGGCTTAGATAAGATACTACTAGGTACCTAAATAAACCATAAAAATCTACGAAAACATCTACATCCATTAGATACAACAGAAGTTAGACTATAGATACATCATCATCATCATCATACATATACGTCAATATTCCATCTCAATGAACCAATTCCTCTACGAGGAAAGTGCACAACTACAAAACTAGGTCGATAAGGTTTTTTCTCCAAGGTCTGCAACCTAGCTAACTCCTAAACTCTACTCTGTCATGTCAGGTAGAGGATCATGCTTATCTGAAGAAAGAAAAATAGTAAATGTGAGCTAAATACTCAACAAGTACAATAAAAGTAATGTAATAAATAATATATGTAAAAGAAAATAGAGGACGGATGTAAGAGAAGAATAACGATGCATGAACATGAAACATAAATAAATACATTTTTAAAAATCATCTGTTTTTCCCATATTACTTATTCTTCATTTAGATTCTAAAACATGCGAAAATCTTATTTTCTTTACGGACTATGGCCAATAGACCTTACTGACTAAAGGAGTGATCGATTGTAATTTGGATTGTGTTTGCTTCTATACAATTAAAAGCCATCTCCTCCTATTCAATATTTAGAGGTGGACCATTTACATATAATCTCTGTAAACAGGGCCTTAGCCGCATGCGGTCTTTGGTAGACAATGATCTTTCACTATAACATACTAAGACATGTTAAGAAATATCATCCGTCATAAAATATGGTCAGGATAATCCTTGAGTTTTTACTATAATATTTATGGTATGTTAGAGAATATTACCATCTAAAATATAAATCTATGGTCCATATTTCACCATTTCTCATTCTTTAAGGAAACATTTACCAAATTTCTTTCACAAAATTCTCATTTTGAGAGAACGAATCATAAATATATTAAATTGTAGCATTTTCTTCGTATACATACATAATTTTATATTTCTTATTGGTTTAAGTTTTCACATGACTTAAATTATATCCATGAACATCATAAAGCATGAGAAAAATAGAAACTTTTACCACCGTGAGCCAAACATAACTTTAGAAATTTCGGATAATAAATACTTTCACAATTATATGTAATATAATTTTTGGAGTATATACAAGGTAACATACAAAACGAATATGTGGATAATTATCTCAATTCACAACCGATAATATTTTCGAAACACATAAAATTAATATATACAAAATATATGTACATAAAAACCAAATAATTGAAATACCTACGTCCATAAAGTTAGGATTTTTAAATTCTAAAACCAAATCATGTATAAACCCTCAATTTTGTGGTTAAAGATGCCGGGGCGCAGGTTAGGGTTTCCTAGTATACAAAAGCATATAAAACTACCAAATTGGTTATCCAATCGATAAATTAACATATATAAGGTATGGGTAATGATATTCAACAGTCAATTTATGCAAAAACTCCAAAAATTGGTGGATGAAAGCATTCAGGCGCGGGGTGTGAAATATCAATCAAAATTAGAAAATCGAACATGAAATTCACATATGTGCATGTTGAAAACGTGGACAATATAAAATATAAATTTAATCAGGTATCGGAATGAGAATACCCGAAAAAAATGAAATAAAAAGTGCAAAGAACGAAAGAGAATGGTATAAATACAGTTACATCGATCCGATCTATCACTTCTCCAACTAATTCCAAGTCGGATTAGAACTAGAGAGCCTCGATCTCTCATCTCTCTCTTTTTCTCTCTCTTCTCCCTCTCTCTCTTTCTTTCGCATGAGACACCAGTAAAAATGACTCCCAAAACCCTCGCGGGGTTTTTATTTCACGAGTCGGTGCTTGAGTGCCGGATAGTGCCCAGCAGACGCTCTTATGTGCAAATCAACACCTGGTAGGGGCTGCAACGTTGCTTCAAGCACCCACGGTACTGCCTGAGGGGCCCGGTGAGTGCCCCCAGTTAAGACCTCCTACCGCTTCCGAAATCAAATTTTTTTTATTTGGATTAAATATAATCTTGATTATATTAATTTAATTACCTGAAATTATGACGTTCGAAAAACCGGTACATTTCAACTGCATTGCTTGACCCTATGTTTATTGAGAACTGGATGAGCCACATTGATAAAGCCTTCAAAGTTATTAGATGTAGGCTAGAGGATAGGATCTACTTGACCTTGAGCCCCTTCATAAAAGAGGTTGATCACTGGTGGAGAATGATCAAATGTATGCTCAGTGCTACAGGTGGAGATTGCCTAAGAGGAGTTTGTGCGATGCTTCAGTCACGAATTCTCCCATCTTGCATTCAAGCGAGCAAGTAAGAGGAGTTTCTAACTCTCACTCGGGGGTATCATGACAGTAGCTCATTACGATGCTCAATTTACTACTTTATTACGGATGAAGAGCAGGAGGCAAAATGGCTTTAGGATAATTTAGTAGAGGAAAACCAAATACAGCTGATACCACTCATTTTGGAACAATGGGGTACCAAGGCATGTGATAATAATTGAACAGGAGTTACTCAAGAGAACATAGCTTCCATAGATTATTCTACACCGCCCTGGGCTAGATCCTAGCTGTTTTCATTAAGCAAGCATCAAAAAATGGGTGGACCGAAGGAAATTTGACATTACTTCTTGTGCCAACAAATTGGCCATATTTCTCAAGATTACACATTGGTAGTATTAGTGCTTGCTACTTTCTCGTTGTCCTAACCAGCAACACTTCTAGCAAGACAAGCAGAGTCGTGCACGTGCTTCAATTGCAATTGCAATTGCACGCCTTATGATAAGGGTGTGGATACCTCTCCCTTGAGGACACGTTTTGGGGGCGGTAGAGGCCGTCTGCCAGGAACAAAACCGTGCGCCTGTGTGGCAAAGCGGACAATATTCACAAGCGGGTGCCCGGGGACGTTACAGATGGTATCAGAGACGGGGCCCGGTTCGGTGTGCCAGCGAGGACGCTGGGCTCCCAAGGGGGGTGAATTGTGATGTCCCACATCGGATGGAGAGGGGAACGAAGCGTGCCTTATAAAGGGCGTGGAGACCTTTCCCTTGTGTGACGCGTTTTGGGGGCGGTGGAGGCCGTCTGCCAGGAACAAAACCGTGCGGAGCCTGTGTGGCTGCCAAAGCGGACAATATCATGCAAGCGGGTTGCCCGGGGACATTACAGATGGTATCAGAGACGGGGCCCGGTTCGGTGTGCCAGCGAAGACACTGGGTCCCTAAGGGGGGTGGACTGTAGAGTCCCACATCGAATGGAGAGGGGAACGAAGCGTGCCTTTATAAGGGCGTGGAGACCTCTCCCTTGTGGACGCGTTTTGGGGGCGGTGGAGGCCGTCTGCCAGGAACAAAACCGTGCGCCTGTGTGGCAAAGCGGACAATATTCACAAGCGGGTGCTCGGGGACGTTACATAGGCACTTTGCCAAGTAGTGGCATGAGTTAAAGTGGACATAAGCAACATAGTCTAGGTAGCAAAGGCCTTACATCCCAAGTTGAGTATGCACAAAGACCGAGTAGGAGGCTCATGACTCTTTCATAGTGGTGCAAAGTATCATTCACATTTTTGATTACCCTGTATGTGCTTTATAAGATTTTGGTGCGATATATTCTTTTATATCCACTCACTTTGCATCACACTTGGAAGTTGTTTTAAGGACATTGGATTTCACACCAGTAGTGTTCATTTCAATTGGTGAGATTGTGAATATTGATGTTGTTTATGCTAATTGTGTTGCTCGAGTGTGCAGTTATCGTCCACTTGTAGACTTGATCTTTTTCATATGTTGGATTTAACGTCATCTTTGTTATGAATTGGTTGGATGCTTTCCACATAAATGTTGACTTTGTTGAGTAGATTGTACATTTTGCATAGGTCGAGCATTTGCCTTTTAAGTTTCGAGGAGTGAGAAGCAGAGGTATTCTTTTGATGATATCAATGCTGCAATATTAGACGTTTGCTTTAGAACAGTTGCATAGGATTCTTGGCTTTTGTATTAAAAGTAAGGTGAATGAATTAAGGATTAAGAACATTCTAATTGTTCGAGAGTTTACTAATACTTCTTCAAGAAGTTATTGGGACTTGCTCCAAAGTGAGAGGTTGATTTGTCTATTAAGCTAGTTTTGGAAATAGCCTTGATTTTTAACGCCTCTTACCGAACGGCTCTAGTTAAGTTAAAGGAATTGAAAACTCAACTACAGGAGGATCTCGATTTGTGTTTTATTTGGCTAAGCACTTCACCGTAGGGAACTTTAGTCTTGTTTGTGAAGAAAAGAATGACTTCATAAGATTTTGTATTGACTACCGAAAACTAAATAAAGTGACTATTATGTATAGGTATCTACTCTTGAGGATTAACAACCTATTCGATTAGTTACGTGGAGCGCAAGTGTCTTCTAAGATTGATCTGTGATCCGATTATCTTTAGCTGAGGATTAAGGAGACTGATATCATGAAGATGATATTCAGGTTGAGATATGACAATTATGAGCTGATTGTGATGCATTTCAGATTGACCAATGCACCAATCTCCTTTATAGACATGATGAATTGGCTGTTCAAGCCTTTCTTAGACTAATCAGTAATAATGTTTACCGATGGCATTTTGGTATATTCAAAGGATAAAGCCGAGTATGAGGGTCACCTTCAATAAGTGATGGAGACTTTCAGGAAAATGCAGCTTTATGAAAAATTCAAGCAGTGCCAATTTTGGCTCAACGAGGTTTCTTTCTTGGCCATATTATACTTGGAGTAGGGTTTTTGCTTGACCTAGCTAAGATCAAGGCTCTAGAAGGCTTGTTGAGATTAGCAAGTTACTATCAGGGATTTGTAGAAGGCTTCTCTAGAATTACAACACCATTAATAAAGCATCCATAGAAGACATCAAATTTATTTGGATTGATCAATGCAAGGTGAGTTTCTAAGAGCTAAAGAGAAGATTGATTTTGGTACCTATCTTGAACATTCCAGAATAATCAAATGGGTACAAAATATATTGTGACTCATCCTTGCGGGGAATGGATTATGTTTTGATGTCGCATGGCAAGGTGATATCATATGGGTCTAGATAATTGAAGGATTACAAGACCTGCTACCTAACACATGACATCAAGTTGGCAGTGATCATGTTTGCATTAAAGATATGCCAATGCTACCTATATGATGAGACGTTCACCATATTCATTAACAACAATAATTTTAAATACTTATACCCTCATAAGGAGCTTGATATGTGCCAATTAAGGTAGATAGACTTACTAAAGGACTATAATTATGACATTCAGTATGGATCGAGGAAGGTTAATGTAGTGGAGACATGCTAAGCAAGAAGTCAACTAGGCTTGTAGTTCACTTAATGATACCTAAGTAGAGAATGCTGGAAGAAGCCAAGGGCTATTAATTGCAGCTTCACTTGAGGATCTCTTAGGCGACAATATCATTTTTTTAGGTGCAGCCCATGTTTATCAATTAGATTAAGGAGGCATAGTGGAAGGACCCTTTACTTGGGTTGATCATCATGGATTTAGCAGGCTACCACAACTAGTTGTGTATGTTGGACATTAAGGGCTAGCGAAAGGAGATTCTTGAGGAAGTTTATTGATATCAATACATGATTCATCCAGGGAGCACAAGAATGTATAAATATCTAATGAAGGTCTTCTTCCGGATTGAACTAAAAAAGATGTTGCAAACTTTGTATCAAAATACCTTTTCTGTCAACAAGTTATGGCAAAGTATCAATAACTAGTTGGGAAATTGCAACCTATGCCCATCTTGATTTAGAGGTGGGAGAGATCATTATTGAATTTGTATCTAGACTTTCAAAGACGGCACATGAACATGATAATATTTGGATAATCATCAAGAGATTGACAAAATCAGCTCACTTCCTGACCATCAGAGTCAACTTTTGTTTGGACTGTCTTTTCAAGTAATACATCAACAAGATCATATGGCTAGATGGGATACTAATCACTATTGTGTTTGATAGAGGCCCATAGTTCATGTCTTGATTCTAGTAGAACCTATATTAGGAGGTTGGGATATGGTTCAAATTTAATTTAGCCGTCTATTCTCTGATAGACGGTCAATTCGAGACGACCATTCAAACACTAGAGAACATATCACAACTCTCAGTTTTGGACCATGAAGGCAGTTGAGACTCTTACTGTTGGTTGAATTTGCTTACAATAACATCCATGGAGCATTGGATGGCACAATACAAGGTGCTCTACAAGAGGAAGTGTAGATTGCCAGACGGCTAGGAGGATGTTGAAGATTGGTGGATCATGGGACTTGGCATAGTGTAAGAGATTACAAATAAAATCAATATGACTAGAGATTGACTTCTAATTGTCCAGAGTAGACAAAAGAGTTTTACCAATCAGAGGTGCCAAGACTTGAGATAGGGAATGTAGTGTTCTTGAAAGTTTCTCCAAGGAAGGGTGCGAGACATTTTGGAGTAATTGAAAAGTTTTGACTGTATTTTATAGGACCATTTGAGATCATAAAGTGTGTCAGCCAGGTTGCGTATAGATTGGCTTTATCACCTACTCTATTGGAAGTTATAATGTGATCCACATCTTCATGCTTTCGAAGAATGCTCATGACTCGACCCATGTGATTGATTATGCACCACTTTGTGTTAGTAAGAACTTATCTTTTGAGGAATAGCCAGTCTGGGTTTTCAAACATCAAGAGAAAATCTTACGAAGTAAGACCATTTCAATAGTGAAGATTATGTGGCGTCACCACTTAGAAGGCAAGGCAACATGGGAGCTAGTAAAGGACATAAAGGAGAAGTATCCACACTTATTCAAGGTTTAATGTATATATTTTGAAGATAAAATTATTTAAGAGGATGATTGTAACCTTCGGGTATTTTAAACTTGGACTAATTGAACTCTTAAACAAGTAAGGTTTTTAATTATAGTAATAATGATAGAGATAAAATCTTATGATGCTAAACATTTGAAAGCAAGTCTAATCTAACAATATGAAAACCTTAGACAAGTTAGAATCTAAAAAGTTTTAGAATGACATATTTGTAATTTAGAATTGAAATTATGATAAAGATTGAATAAAAGTAAATCCTTTTATAATAAAAATAAGACAGTAGAAATATTCCAATATTATTTTATTAACTAGAATTCTCCTATATGTTAGACTAGGCATATAAGCACAATCAAAATTAGAAAAATAAAGTTATTAGTACAAATTAATGAAGCTTTACGTTAAACCCTAATTCTACCTAAAATGACCCTTAGAAATTCTAATTTCTCCTAGAAGGCACCCCTCCCCTCTTCCCATAGTGCATAGGGCTGCCATTCCCCCTTTCCTTCCTATTTTCTCTCTTGTATGGCAACCTTAGAGAGAGAAGAGAGAGTTTGGCCATGTGAGAGAGGGGGAAGAAGAGGGAAAGAGAGAACCCTTCATCTTCAAACCTTCCCGGTCCTTAGAGTTAGGTTTCATGGTGCCAATTTGGACAACTATACATGGAGGTGTTATTGCTGACTGTTTGTGCTAAAAGTTTACAACTTTAACACATCTCGAGGTGTGTAGAATGCCCTTTTTCATTGGACACTCTTTATCCCTTTTGTTAAATCAAAAGTCTACTCCTTCACCCATTGTTAATTTATTTTTAAGAACTAAACTAATAACAAATGAGGTATTGAGGACGTATGTTGAGTTTCATGAGATTTGATTTGTTTTACATTGATTTTTGGGATGGCATTTGATTGGCGTTTGAGTAAGTGTTTAAACATTACACTGCGATTCAACCAACATTTGAACAATGCTCAAATGTCACAATGCAAATAGCTAGATTCATGTATTCCTTACTTTAAAATTGTTGATTTCTTATCTTATAATTTTCATTATTATTGTAGACTTGGAAGTTATGAATCCTTAGTATAGAGACATTTTATATTTCAATTCAATTGCTTACTCTTTATGAATAGGTAGATTTATAGAATGCTTGCCTTAGCATATGATCAGCATGTGAGTAACATTCTAACGCTAGGGACAAGCTCATGGCATATCCATAGATTTATGAGCCTAGTCATGTTATCTTGAGAATACATCTTAGTAGATGTATTCTGGATGGACAGTAGGCCTTAGATCTTTAATTATATAAAAAATGACAACATTTCATAAGGTTAATAATTGACATTTGATTAGTGTGTAACGTATCATTCAAATGTTAGACGTGGTTTGGGAAAGATTTGAATTTTTTTAAAATATATGGGTTAAAGATCTAGTATGATGTTTTCTTGCTATTGTATGGCATTAATAGGTTTGACCGTGGGTTTGGATATCAGGTAGACATTATAGTAGCATTTGTATTTCGGCGTGTGAATGTCACAATGTGGCTATCAAATGCTAGAAGACTAGATAATTTGTATAGCTCATTCACATTACCTTCGCCTATTTTGGATATAGGAATCCCTACTTATGCATGTCAATACTTGAAGTGTATTGTTATAATATCTCTCGATATCATACCATATGATAGTTACATAACCATAAATTATATTATAATTTCACAGGTATCATACTCCTTAATACCATGCTACTTTTAATGTTCTCCTTTATGTATTTATAGATAATCAAAATGACTCACGTATCTAAAAATTATGAGAAGGGGGTGTTATCAAGAAAGGATAAGAGAATACACTCAAGTGTGGTAAATACACTCCATATGGTAGCCCAACTAGGCCCATTACTACTTAGGACTCTAGGCAAAGAAAATCTAAGTAAGAAGTTCCTATACTTGGATTAAGCGAAGGAAATTGCCAAAATAAGTATTGATTCCTATGCCTAAATTGGGCAAAATGAATTTAAAGGAGTATTTCCTATACCTAAATTGGGCGAAGGGGATTGTTGTATGTCAAACTCACTATGTTAGATTATCTCATGTAATGGACCTAGTTGTCAGTGTGAAAATATGTGACATTTGGTTCATAGTTATAGAATATAATTTAGAGAGATTTTGTATGATATTATGTATTGTAATTACCTGTATTGAGATAGGATTGATAAAACCTATGATTTTCAATTTTATTAGAATTTTGAAAAATCCTGATTATGTTCATGATAGCTTGGGTTCATGTTAATCCTTGACAACCGATCATTGTTGCATTCGTAAGTCGTAATCTGAACATATTATAAAGTTTTAAATAGAGTATGATTGACTTATTGTATTATTCTTGCTAATACATATCATAATATTGTCATTCAAGATTATTTTATTGATATTACATCATCAATTATATTATTTGTCAAGTTTTTATCTCACGCTTGTATTTTATTAGTTTTAGAGTAGTGCAAGTTTGTAGAATTAACTAGCTATCAAGATTTGCTAAAGAGATTGTTGGTAGATGATCTTGGAGTGTAATTATCTTTATTTAAGAGATTATGAGGATTTATTTTATGATAATAGAGACAATTTTATCAAGATAGTGTTCCTTCAGTTTTAAATGCATCAAATATTTTATTTTCTTCATGTTTTGAAGAATTCAACTTTTGATAGTTGGGTTTTATCATTATTAATTTATATGAAATATTTATGATTATTATTTATGATTGAGGTTATTGTATGAGCAGTCTTGGTTGAGTAGCGAGATATATGATGGGTTAAAAATAGTAAAAAAAACACACGTATTAAATGAAGCAATGCCTCAGTGCTTTTATGCTACATAGGCGTGCATGTCACAAAGCCTTTAGCAAGGCAATGCACATGAACCACATAGAGGCATATCAGGCGTGAATATGTTGGACCAAATGCATTCATGTGCAAAACAAGTATGTATTGTGTGTTGGTATATTGAACCAAATACACTTATAAGTGGAGTACGGGCACATCGTGTAAGGGTATACTAGACAAAGTGCATTTGCATGGTATAAGCATGCAGCCAACGTCAATTTTTATTAATATTTGAATGTTCTATAAACAACGTTTTTTCATAGTTATGAATTATACCATTATAAAATATCTCTAACAATCTCTCTATTTAACAAATTTGTAACAAAACTTCTTATATGTCAAAATTACAAACATATAAATTATGATTTCAGATACCACTAAGATAGAATTCAAGTATACAAAAATTTATTCCTAAAGATTAAAAGAACAACAATACTAAAACATATAACTTTTTGAGCTAAGTGCACATATTATTTCTGATCAGACATGGTCAGTAAAAATAGTAAAATTATATAGAATATCTAGATAAATAGATAAGCAACAAAAACCAACAAATAATATAATAATTAATCAAAATTAGCAATGTGTAACAATTGTGGAGAATAACATGATTCAATGAAATTTAATAAAACTATAATGAGGCAATACAAATAATACAAAATACTCCCACTTTTCAACATGAATGCCAAAAAGAAGCCCTAATTAGAAATGGAGTCATCATGATATTGGAGAGAGCATATTTCGTTGAAGATACGGTCCAAAGTCCCCCCTATATAGGTATCCTGGTCATCCAAATGGGCATCTAGCCGCTAAAAGCCTTTGAAAACGTGACATTCAAAATGGTCATCATTAGTTGCAAGCCAAGAGTAATTGGTTAAGTGAGAAGCCATTTGGTCATACATCCATAACAGTTGTCCCATGATGATGGATGAAGCAGTCGTAGATGACAAGGGAGGAGCTGAGGGACTAGGAGCTGATGAAGAGGGTGCATCGCTTGGAGCAGGGTTAGCCAGAGGATCATAACACTACAGGAAATGAAGGTGAGTATTGTTGGGTCTGGTCACTCCTTGTGGGTAATCCAATAAATTGGTATGTCATCGGTGAATTTATGGAGAACAAATTTGGAGAACTAATTTTCGTCAACAGGATGTTTACCGGAGGAGAACTGTGGATGGTCAATGGAGATTGACCGACCGATGGCCAACTATGAATTTCGGTCAACAGGAGGTTGACCATCTGAGGGTTGCAAAAGTACTGTTGGATGGAGGATGGGTAGTAGAAGATGGTCAATGGGGAGGTTGATCGGATGGCAGTAGAAAAAGATCAACGAAAAGTTGACCAGCTGAGTTATGGGCCTAGGAGACTGTGGAAAGTGGCAGCTGGCAGTGGACAGATGTCTTTCCAAGATTTGTCGACAGGCTGACAGTTGAGTTGTAGAGCACGCGTCTACACAGTGCACAGCATGTGCCGTCTTGTAGGGCATAGGCCTACAGGAAGCTCGAAAACTGGTGAAGACGTGGCACCAATTATCTGTAAGATAACCAATTGGGCAGATGAGATTAGGTGGAGTCAGGACGTCTATATATGAGCACCAGGAGCTTCAGGTAGAAGGCGGAGTGTGGAAAACCACCAAGTGTGTGGGTGTGTGAAGACACCCAAGGTGCGAGTTACACCGGGCTGGTGTAGGAGAAAACACCAGGGGCGCTGTGCGCCGGCCGCATGAGTGTGGAGGTGAAATCACAGTCGCCGTTTCACTAACACTTGTCAAATGAGAGAGTAGAGAGCACCATAGTGAGGAGAGAAAGAGTAGAAGAAAGAGAGAGCAGTGAGTGAAATACAAAGTGTGAGGTCTTTGAATTCTCATACTTTATTC
This sequence comes from Nepenthes mirabilis, assembly GCA_025585075.1. Lineage (NCBI taxonomy): Eukaryota > Viridiplantae > Streptophyta > Magnoliopsida > Caryophyllales > Nepenthaceae > Nepenthes > Nepenthes mirabilis. Next base: position 14,749 of record JAODPA010134337.1, read on the forward strand.
TTCGGTTTTCGCCTCTAGAGCTTGTGTAGTCAGGGTGGTTACTTGTATTCTATCTCTAGATTTTTATAACCATTTTACATAGTAAATTTATTGGTAGATTTTGTATCCCGTGATTTTTTTCTCTTAGTTAAGAAGAAGTTTTCACGTAAAAAAAAATTATTGTGTATCTCCTGTATTTCTTATTCTTACTAAATGGTAGCTGACGATGACGGGGGGTTTGGGTATTCTGCTGTTACTGGATCGGGTGGATCCGGATGTCAAACCCCAACAAGTATGAGCCAGACTTTGTTAAAAAGTGTGGTTAATGCGTTTGCACAAGCAACTCGAGGAAGATCAAGGAAAAAACACCTCTAAACCATTGATAAGAAACTGAATGAAACAATTATGGAGAAGGTTGTCATTCTTTTTGTTAGCAGATGCCAATATCATGCGATGGCATATTTCAAATGGAAATTCAATGTTTCGACCAAGAATAAGGGCAAACAAAAAGGTAGTCTTATTAAGAAGAAGGGAGGTAGTGTTAGCACACGAAAGATATCTATTAGCATAATAGGATATATATGACGAGACAATGTAGCAAAAGGCCCGTGCTGTTAAAAAATTTACCATGCCATATCATAGGAGTTCTATACAAAAAGGAAACCACTTCATTAAATAATGGCCTATAGTGAAAGGTGATGGGATAGGTAGGGAAGGACATTAGAGGAATATTGATCATGCTCGTAATTACTTCTGAATTAATTCTGAGAGTCCTCCATCTAAAATAGGTAGTGAAAGAGTTTGATTAGGTATCAATATTATGAATATTAGAATAGAATTCTTAAATTAGGAGGATGAAGAGGAGGATCAAATAGGTGATGACTGGTTCTCAATTCCAATCAATACATACTGAAGAGATAGAATGTTAAGAGAGAGAAGATCAACATCTCATTCTAAAGTAAGGTGCCTATGACTCATGCATTTTCTAAACAAGTCTTTCGTAGTGGAGTTGATAAACCAGACAGACTCAATAGGAGGTTCAGTACGGAGCTATTTTCTAGGGACTTTTTGGATAGGCCCATTTGAAATCAATATGATAAGGATAAACCAATAAATCAGGGTAATGACTTACACGAATAATCAAGAAAAAAAATTAAGTTAAGATCAATCAATCTAACAAGGTAGAGAGACCAAACATGATTGGTTCCCAAATTGGATCACCCAAACACTCTAAAGCCCTAAAAATATTGGACCTTTAACTAAAACTACATTATAATAAGCATCATAAGCTTATTATTATGCGTGCAGGCAAGGCTATAAAATACAAGCATAATCGGGTTTTCCATGCACTAAATTGATTAAATCCAACAAATCTCAAGTTTTATTCATTTATCTAATAACTTTAAATCTTGATTTAGATATTGTTCATTCTACAAATAAATAAGCTCAAGCAATCTTTCACCGAGTGATCTTCTAATAATTTATGGATGACTTGACTCATTTGCAATCTTTAATATAAGAGAGAAAAAAACTCTAGCCGCCTCAATCACTCTTTGCCAACCTACCTATATTGGCTAAAATTAAAAAATTGTGAATAAATTTGATAAAAATAAATTAAAAGTGAGAGTATATCTGCAAGTTTTTTAAGCCAAAATAAGAAGAGTGTGTTATCTAAATGACCATAATGTGGGGTTGCCAAAAGTCTTTATTTATGACTATCCATATTAAATAAGGCAACCTAGTTGTGATTAGAGTAATTTTATATTTATTAATTTTATCTATATAGCATAT
>JAODPA010134348.1:0-14081 GCA_025585075.1 Nepenthes mirabilis
TATTTTTATTTGTGTATTTTATTTAAATTTATTAGTATTAATCAGTAAATGTAGCAAGATATCATGAAAATATCATTAAAATTGTTAAAATACGTCCGATTATTGATTTTTTGAATTCAACATAAAAAGGCATTTTCTGCAATTGAAAACAGAAACTTCCAACCGCCTTCGCTGAGAGATGAATGTTCTTCGTAGTCCGTATTTTCCTTGAGAAAGAGAGAGAGAGACGAGATGTGGAAAGATGTCGTTAGATCCATACGAGCAGTTCAGATGCGGCCGGCGGCGGCACAAATGATCAGCCTAGGTGTCGCTAAATTAAATTGTGGAATTTTCTGCTGACAGATCTGTCAACCAAATCAAATTACTTCTATTGTTTCAGTTAAATTATTCGATGAAAGTTCTGACTGGATTTGGGCTTGCAGGGGTTATACTAACCTCCGCGTTGATGCTATGGAAGCTGCTGATTTGCTTAACCGGAAGCGAGTCGCCGCTAGTTGTTGTCCTCACTGGAAGCATGGAGCCTGGTTTTAAAAGGGTGACCCACTTCACTTCTTCGCACTATCTTCTAACTTCTCTCCCTCTCCATGTTGGACACATGTAGTATCTGCATAATTCAGTACCGAATCTAGTGGTTATTTATTTGTTGTTACTATTGTTACGAGCTTCTCTGTTTGTGCAAATACAAGGTTCTGTAGATGAGCTGCTTGTTGGCATCGGGATGGCCGGCCGGTCCGCCCAGTCACGCACTCACGGAGAAGGGAAGAAAGAAAGAAGAATAAAAAAAGTGAACACCAGATATTTTACGTGAAAAACTCTTCTAAAATAAGAAAAAAATCATGGGACACTAAGTCCACGTATAAATCACTAAATATGAGATTTTGGTTACACAAACTACACGAGACGGAAATGAAAAATAGAGTACGAATAACACTTTTTGTGTTTTTTTTCTCAACTCTCTTTTCTTCCACTCTTCTTCTCCTCTATCTCATACAAAAACTTCACATACCCATTCTAAAAATGCAAATATATATATATATACACACAGGCAAGAAAACAGCCATCCTTGATTGTATGGTGGTTGGCACACAACTCTCAAGGCCTGCAACAACAGGCACACCCATGTCCTGCAGACGGCACATGCAACTTTCAGAAGATAACGTCCTTCAACTACCTAAAGTGGAAGGTCAACTGTATGTCTATTATAGATGACAGTCTTGTAGGATATTCATTTTCAGCCAACTGGTCAACGCCCACGTTAACCAAGATTTCTCGCGTGAAAGACACTTTTTACAGTCCGCGGATATTCAGTATATGTGCTCGCGGACCTTAGCCTCACAATCTTCCTCGTACTCCATCTGAATCCTCCGCTATTAGGACTTCCACACGAAAGTGACATTTAACAAACTTCCTCTCACAACTATGAGATATTAGAATCCATCAGCCCAACAAAAATGCAGCAAACTTCATTCTTATCCTTTAGTAGAATTTTGGTCAACATATCAGTATCGTTTTTAATAGTTCCAACATTCTCCAGCGACAGCAAGCCTTCTTCAATGACATTTCTCACCTAATGATATCGTACATCAATATACTTCAATCTAGAATTGAACAATAAATTCTTATAAAAATGTATAGCACTCTAACTATCACAAAGCACCTCATACTTGTCCTGTCTGAGATCCAGTTCTTGAATGAACTTCTTCATCCACAATATCTCTTTATAAGTTTCTGTCACTACGATGTACTTGACCTCAATAGTAGAAAGGGCGACGTACTTTTGCAGCTTTGACTTTTAGAAAACTGCACCTCCAACAAATTTCATCAAGTATTTCAAGGTGGACTTGCAACTGTCAATGTCCTCGGCCATATCAACATCCGAGTAACCCACCAACTGAGGCTCATCACTTCCATGACATAGGCACCTCTTGGAAGTTCCTCGAATATATCTCATGATCCACTTGACCGCGAACCAATATTCCTTTTTTGGGTTAGACAAAAACTGACTGACTGTGCCCACAGTATATGCTATATCTGGCATTGTGCATACCATGGCATACAATAGGCTTCCCATAGCTGAGAAATAGGGAACGCCTCTTATGTATACCTTCTCTTCATCCGAGGACGGACACTGATGATTGCTCAACTTGTGGTGATTTGCTAGTGAAGTGCTTACAGATTTAGACTTATCCATGTTGAAGCGTTGGAGTATCTTTTCAATGTAATTTTCATAAGACAACCATAGTCTCTTTTCCTCCCTGTCGCAAATATTTCTGACAATAAGTTCTACTTCGCTAGTTCGAAGTCTTTCATAGCAAAAGATTGCCCAAGTTGCTCCTTTAGCTTCTTTATTCGAGCATCATTCCGTCCAACAATCAACATGTTATTTACATACAGGAGAAGGATAATAAAATTATCTCCGAAAAACCTATGTGTGAATACATAATAATCACAAGTAGTCTGCCAGTACCTTTGACTGGCCATGACTGATTCGAATTTCTTGTACCACTGTCTTGGAGCCTGTTTTAACCCATATAGGCTCTTCCTCAGATGACAGACGAGTTGCTCCCTTTAACCTCAAACCCTCTCGGTTGTTTTATGTAGATTTTCTCTTCAAGGTTACCGTGGAGGAATACTGTCCGAACATCCAGTTGCTCTATCTCTAAGTTCAAAACAGCTACCAAACCAAGCACAACACGGACCGAGGATATTTTTACCACTGGGACGAATATCTCATCAAAATCAATCCCTTTTAGTTAATTAAAGCCTTTTACCACTAGTTGCGCCTTCTACTTTGACTGTTAAGGTATTATCATCAGTCTTTAAATGAAAGACTCACTTATTCTTTAAGGCTCTCTTCCCCTTAGACAATTCGACCAAATCAAATGTGTAATTATTATGGAGAGAGCTCATTTTCAACCATCTCTCCTTATTCACATCCTTCATAGCCTCATCAAATGTTTCAAGCTCTTCGACATCAATGAGCATAACATACTCACTGGATGGTAGACGGACGGACAGCTGTCTGTTTCTCAAGGATCGTCGAACAAGGAGATCCTCGGCCGGTCGAGGAGCAACTTCATCCTGATCCTCCTCAGGCACTGTAACTATCTCACTATTATCCTCGGACACATATGGGCGATTGTCCTCATCCTTAGGGGGTACTGGATGGACAATTTTAACACTCACTTTGTCCGTCTGATCAGTATCAGACTTGATTTTCTTGCCAATATCTTCAATTGTTTTATTCTCAATAAAAGTCATATCTCTTGACCGGATAAATTTTCTTTCAGTTGGATCATAGAGTCTGTAGCCTAGTTCATTTTTTTCATATCCCAGAAAGACACATTGCATCGTCGTTGGCTCCAATTTGGTCCTTTCATCCTTTGAAATATGAACAAAGACTTTACATCGAAATACCCGTAGATGGTTATTGGATGGCTCTTTATCCAACCATATCTTCTCCGACACTTCACCTTTCAAGGGTTTACTGGGCTACTTATTTATGATATAGGCCGCCGTCTTCAGTGATTGGGCCCAGAAAGATACAGGAAATTTTACTTCAGAAAGCATGCATCTTACTTTCTCTAATAGTGTGCGATTTATCTGCTCGACCACTCCATTTAATTGTAGCATTTTTTGTGGTGTCCTCTAATGTCTAATACCATGAGACCTACAGTAGATATCAATGACCCCAATGTACTCTCCCTTATTATCACTACGGACGATCTTTAATTTCTTTCCCATCTGATGCTCCACCAGAGCATAAAATTACTCAAATATACCGAGGGCTCGATCCTTGGTCTTCAGTGAGTAAACCAACAGTTTCCTAAAGCAATCATCAATAAAGGAAATGAAATATTAGGCTCCACCAAAAGACTTCTCCTTAAATGGTCCGCACACATCTGTATGGACCAAGTTGAGTACTTTAACCTTTATAGAGGATGAGTCTCCATAAAACGAGACTCTGTGCTACTTCCCTACCATACGATGAGAACACGTCCTCAGTCCATCTTCCTTCAAGTCTAGGACGAGGCCATTCCTGGCTAGATGACACAGTCTACGTTTATTCATGTGGCCCAACCTCTGGTGCCACAAGTTTTTAGACTCCTTGTTGGTGATGGAGTTTACGTCCTCGGCTACTGCATATGCTTTCATCACGTACAGACCGGAGGACTTTTTTCCTCGTGCTACAACCAGAGACCCTGTGGTCAGCTTCAATTCACATTCACAGAAGGTATTAAAGTAACATTCATCATTCAATCGACCGGCTAAGATTATATTTAGCCGGATGTCAGGGACATGATGTACATCCTTCAATATCAGTTTCGTCCCATTATTGGTGATTAGGACGACATCACCTCTGTCAACAACTAGAGATATTCCTTCATTTTCCATCCTTATCATGCCAAAATCTCCTGGAGTGTAGAATGTAAATAGTCCTCTTCTGAATGTGACATGTAGAGAGGCACCAGAATCAACCACTCAATCGGACTCCTCGTCCGTAAAACTTGCTAGGTTTTCTTCACTTATCAATAGGAGATCACCTCCTGTAACCATTAAGACCATGGACTTTTCTTCCTATCGTCTCTTTTCTCCTTTCTCCTTCTCTATGTTTTCACGCTTCTATTTGAAGTAGTGTTTTCTGATACGGCCCTTCTTACTACAACAATGGCACTCAATATTTTGATACTTTGACTCAAATTTCCTGCATCCCTTTTCTCCAGACTTCTGGCTGCATCCTCGGCTCTGTCCCCTGGACTTGGTCACAAGTACCTCAGACTATGAAGATGTTGAAACTCCTTATGACCGCCTCGACTCATTCATGAGTAAGAATTTAATGACCTCGTCCAACTTCAGCGTGTCTTTTCCAAACAGTAAGGTGGTGACGATGTGATCATAAAAAGATGGTAGATAAGCCAACAGTACCAATGCCTTGTCCTCCTCCTTGATCTCTTCATTAAAAGCTGACATCTGCGTCACGATCCGATTAAACTCGTCCAAATATTTTTCAAAGCTGCCGCCTTTTGACAACCGTAGGCCATAGAATTGTTTCTTTATGTGTAGCCTGGTTGTCAATAATTTGGACTTGTATTTACTCGCCAACTTCTTCTAAACCTGTGCCGAGTCTGTTAGATCGAGGACCTCTTGGAGAGTATTGTTCACCAGGCATAACTTTATGGTGCAGTTGGCAAAGTCTCTTTTATCTTGTCATTCGTCATCACCGTTCCTTCTCTAATTAGGATATTCTTTCCCTCTCTTGCCAGAGAATGAAGTTACCTTGACCGTTGAACTACGCCCCAGTAAACGACAGATTCTTTGAAGATGACGACACCATTTAGACAAAGTTCTCAATTGCGCTCTCTGATACCACTCGTTAGCGTCAAGATGGCTGACCGGTCCACCCAGTCACGCACTCACGGAGAAGGGAAGGAAGAAAGAATAATAAGAAAAGTGAACACCAAATATTTTACGTAGAAAATCCTTCTAAAATAAGAGAAAAATCACGGGATACCAAGCCCACGTATAAATCATTAAGTATGAGATTTTGGTTACACAAACCATACAATGCGAAAATGAGGAACAGAGTATGAACAACACTCTTTGTGTTTTTCTCTCACAGCTCTTTTTTCTTCCACTCTTCCTCTCCTCTGTTTCATACAAAAGCTTCACACACACCCATTCTAAATTTGCAAATATATATATACACAGGCAAGAAGACAGCCAACCACTCTGGCTATATGATGGTTGGCGCACAGCTCTCAAAGCCTGCAACAGCAGGCACATCCATGTCCTGCAAGCAGAACATGCAGGTTTCAGAAGATGACGCCCTTCAACTATCCAAAGTGGTAAGTCAGTTGTACGTCTACTGTAGATAACAGTCATGCAGGATATCCATTTCCAGCCGACCGGTCAATGCTCACGGTGACCAAGATTTCTCGTGCCAGAGACACTTTTCACAGTTTGCAGACATTCAATGCATGTGTTGGCGGACCTTAGCCTCATAAGGTCCTCGTACTCCGTCCAAGTCCTTCGACTATTAGAACTTTCACACGGGAGTGACCTCCAATATTACCCCCTTGCCCTATTTCTATTCCATAAATTTGATGAAAATCATACCAATAAAATCTTATCAGAAGTTTTTCTTCGAAATTTTCATTGTGGGGATGCTATTCAATGACCGCAACTCACTGGGCCGTTATCTTCTTCACAGGGTGACGTTTTACTCCTACACATGAACAAATCTCCTATTCAATGCGGTGAAATTGTTGTATTTAATGTTGAGGTAGGTTCTCCTTAGTCAGATGCTTGCAGATGATAATATTTGAGCATAAAATTTGTATTCGTTTGCATACTCGTTTTCACCACAAAAGGCTTCAAAACTATTTACATGATCACTCCATTGAACTTTAGTTACTTGGATACTAAATGAATGCTTTTGTGTACATGTTCTTATGTCGGCTTTCAGGGTCGGGATATTCCAATTGTACATCGTGTGATAAAGGTGAAACCCCGGAATTTTCATTTATATATTTCCGTTGTTGGATGTCTTCGCAATTTATAATATGAAATGTCACATACTATGACGATTAAGCTGATTTATTTCTTTCCCTTATTTACATCCCAAGTTTTCTGATACTTAGTGGACATTATGTACAATGCTCAACAATCTTTGGGAATGAGAGTTTGGCTATTCTTTTTTTGTTTTATTTTGTTTCTTGTGTAAGTAGAGAGCTTTGCTATTCATTTAGCTCCAGGTAATGTGCACTCTCCTGATTGATTGATCAATCATAGATTTTAATTGGCTATTCCTCCATTGGCAGCCGTTGCCAAGTCTCATGCTGTTGCATTATGCCACTTCCATTTGCAGGTCCGTAATCAACGAGAGACAAGAGACATAAATATTTTAACCAAAGGTAATTCTCTCATTATGAGACATTGATTTGAGTATACGTCGTGGAACATGTAGCATGAATGGTCGTCAAAAAAATTAAATAAGAGTAATGGCAAAGTCATTGAAAAGTTAAAAAAAAAAAAGAAAAGAAAAGAAGTTTGCTTCTACCGGCCTTTAAGATGTCCCGGTCATATGCCATGAAGCACTAATGCTGTGATCAACCATCTACCCATAATTTATAGAGTGCCTGCAGTGCACAATTTGTTCCTTTTATTTTCCCGCAACAGTGGGAGGTGACATTGATAATCCTAGTTGGTTATGTGACAAATTTTTGGGGTAATATAGAAATTAATCCGCAACCTTCCGCAAAATTTGTAAATTCAATCCCAACTAATTTAGTCTTGTATTTTTTAAAATTTTAAATTATAATCAATTTCGATGATATTTTTTTAAATAAAGCTAAGACTCAAAATTATATACAATTGAAAATGTTAATTTAAAATGTAGATGTAAAATTGAAAATTTTGCTAAAGTTTACTATTATATTTCCGATTTTAACCCAAAAGATCTTTGTCTGCTCCAACCCGAAGAAAGAAGATATAAGGAAAAAGGAAGCTTCATTTTCATGACCACCATCCTGATATGAATCATACAGAACTCACGGATGCAATCGTCTCTTACATCTCCATCCCGAAAGAAACTCTTCCGAACCGCCAATAGTTGAATTTTACTTAAAACTTAGATTTGATCTTTTGATTTTCACCGTCAGTTCTCTACTTTAAGCCTGCAATTTAGGATGTTGTTTTTGGGGTTACTCCCTCGTGGCACTTATGTCCGCGGACTCCATTGAAAAAAATAGACGATGACTTTCTTGAGTAGTCTGAGAAGCCTATCATAACGGACGATGACTCATCAGAGGCGTCATGTCCGAAAGGTTGATGAGGACATGGACGAGGACCCTGAAAGTATAAGCGTTGACTCTATCTCCGTAAGCCTGCTGTAGCCGCGTTTTGCAGGTTGACTGTTCACCCGCTCTGATTGGATATTGCGGTGGCTGTAATGTGTCAGGTATGTCATTCGGGCACGCCGGGCGTGCGCCTGTCATGGCAGGCCTAGGCGGCATGGTACTGCCACTCTAGCGCCAATAGGGTGGCCGGGTGACTACTAGGCCCCTTGTGTATATAAAGGCTTGTGTGCCCTTACTTGATATGAATCCCTTGCATCTTGAGTCTTGGAGTGCTTGTACTGTGTCTTTGAGAGCAGACTTAGAGTGAGCCTTAAGAAAGTTGTGGGCAAGCCTTGTTGTAAAGATAGAGTGAGAAACACTTTTAGAGAGAGATTTTACACTTGAAATTGTTTTCTTTTTGTTTGAGCTTGTGTAGCTAATATACTTGTAAACAATCCATTTTTATAGTGTATTCTTTGGTGGTTTTTTTTTTGATTGAATAAGGATTTTTCACATTAAAATTTCGTATGTTCTCTCTCATTTTTCTATCTCTACTTTTGGCTATCCGCCCGAGAGCTCTGCTCTGTGTTGCTATCCGAGAGTTTTGTCCGCTCGGTCACTGTGCCTTCCGCTTTTGCGCCAATAAGTGGCATAAGAGATTTTGGTTCTTTGACCGGTGATCTTGTTGCTGGCTGCCATGGAGGTTGGAAGTAAAATAATTTGCTTAAACGGAACAAACTTTGACACCTGGCAGAGCAAGATGTCAGACTTGCTCTTTGTAAAGTCCATGCATAATTCCGTTTTTGTCACATAAAAGCCAACGGCAAAAACGGACGAGCAGTGGACATTGGAGCACAAGCAAGTGTGCAGCTATATCCGGCTGTTCGTGGACAACAACGTGTACAATCACGTTTGCAGAGAGACGAATGCCAAGCAGCTTTGGGAGAAGCTGGAAAAGTTCTAAGCCTCCAAGACTGGAAATAACAAAATTTATTACTTGATGAGGCTGATGCAAATCCGGTACAAAGACGGCTCATCTGTCGTCGACCACCTGAATGAGTTTCAGGGTTGCGTGGACAAGCTGACTGGCATGGGGATCAAGTTCGAGGATGAGGTCCTTGGACTCTGGTTGCTAGCAACCCTTCCGGATACATGGGAGGTTATGAGGATCACCATAGCCAATACAGCTCCTAACGGTATAGTGACTTTAGAGATGGCCAAAGGAGCTGTACTGAACAAAGAAGCGAGACGGCGTTCTCAGGGCACGTCCACCTCTCAGCACTCGAAGGTCCTTGTTACCAAATCCAGTGGAAGGAGCCGGAGACGTGGCCCAAAATCTGAAGACAAAGGGCGGAGTAAGTCACGTTCTCGGTACCAGGACATGAAGTGCCACCATTGTGGCAAAAATAGCCACATCAAAAAATTTTGTTATAAGTGAAAACGTGAAAATGTTGGAAAGCAAAAGGGCGAGAAGAGACGAGGTGAGGAAGAGTCCTCAGTCTCTGTTGTTACAGGAGGTGACCTCCTCTTTGCCTGCAAGTCTGAAGACTCCGTAAGCGTGGTTGAGCAGGCTTCTAATTGGGTGGTAGATTCCGGCGCTTCAATCCACATCACCTCCAGGAGAGAGCTGTTCTCCACTTACACTCCGTGTGCCCCAGGAGTGTTGAGGATGGGCAACATGGAGACATCCGAAATTATTGGACGAGGTGATGTCTCCTTGCTGACGAGCACTGGAGCCCGACTGATTTTGGGGGATGTCCGACACGTCTCCGATATTCGTATGAATATTATCTCAGTAGGACGGCTGGATGATGAAGGCTACTACAGCGTCTTTTGTGATGGCAGTTTCAAGTTGACTAAGGGCTCCATAGTGGTTGCCTGAGGAGTAAAGGCATCGGGCCTTTACACGTTGAAAGCCCAAGTTGAGGTGGCAGAGGTGAATGCCGCAAGAAGTGTGGAGTCCTCAGGCTTGTGGCACAGAAGGCTCGGACACATGAGTGAACGTGGCATGAGTCATCTCGCCAAGAAGGGTCTCATCCTGGAGATGGATAGAGACAGGCTGAGGACCTGCCCTCACTGCATGGCAGGGAAGCAGCACAGAGTCTCCTTTCAAGGAGACGTATCTTCCAGGAGGTTCGAGATCCTAGAGCTCGTTCACACCGATATGTGTGATCCCCTCCCAGAAAGGTCATTCAGAGGAGAACAATACTTTGTCTCCTTCATTGACGATTGCTTAAGGAAGCTGTGGGTGTTCCCGTTGAAAACCAAGGATCAGGTTGCAGGAACTTTTGAGCCGTTTCATGTCCTCGTTGAGTAAGAGACCGGGAGGAGGTTGAAGGTCGTCCTGAGCGACAACGACGGAGAATACATTAGGATGTTTGATACCTATTGTAGAGCTCGCGGCATCAGACATTAGAGAACTCCACCCAAGATGCCACAGTTGAATAGCATGGCCGAGAGGATGAATCGCACCCTGATAGAAAGGGTCAGGCGCATGTTATCCGAGGCTAGGCTTCTGGGATCTTTTTGGGCCGAGGCCCTGAAGACTGCCGCGCATGTTATCAACCGGTCGCCCAGTAAGCCTCTGGACGGGAAAGTTCCAGAGCAGATTTGGACCAGGAAGGAGCCAATGTACAGCCATCTTCGTACATTTGGTTGCAAAGCCTTTGTTCATGTTCCGAGAGATGAGAGGACCAAGTTGGAGCCAAAGACAATGTAATGTGTCTTTCTGGGTTATAGTGAGGATGAACTTTGGTATAGGCTGTATGACCCAAAGGAAATGAAGCTGGTTCAGTCCCGAAATGTGGTCTTTGTTGAAGACGAGACCATTGAAGACATTGGGAAGTCTCAACCCAATACTTCCTGGACAGACAGAGCTGATACTGATCCAGAGCCTCTTGAGTCCGATGTCGGCTGATCAAGAGTGGCAGGCAACCATGGTGAGGCGGTTCCAGCGCCTCAGGAAGATCAAGTTGAAGATCTGGTCCCTCAAGAGGCCGAGGTGGCTCCTGTGAGACGGTCGTCCAGGCAGAGACGTCCGTCCATCCGCCTTCCAGCAAGTGAGTTCGTCTTCCTCGCGATACTGGAGAACTAGAAGATTTTAGCGAGGCAATGTGTAGCGCTCAGAAGGACAAATGGTTGGAGGTCATGAAGGAAGAAATGACCTCTCTTCATGAAAATCATACCTTTGAGTTGGCTAAATTGCCCAATGGGACGAAGGCCCTGAAGAACAAATGGGTCTTTCGACTGAAGGCGACCGAGGACACGAGCAAGCCAAGACACAAGGCACGGCTTGTGGTGAAAGGCTTTGGTCAGCGCAAGGGTGTTGACTTTGATGAAATTTTTGCACCCGTTATGAAGATGTCCTCGGTCCGTGTGGTGCTCGGACTAGCAGCAGCTTTGGATTTGGAGATAGAGCAACTGGATGTCCGGACAGCTTTTTTCCATTGAGATCTTGAGAAAGAAATCTACATTGAGCAACCAATTAGTTTTGAAGTCAACATGGAGAGCTCTTGCTGTCCCAGGAAGGTTATGTTGAAAAGGTGCTTCAGCAGTTCAACATGGAAAGCTCCAAGCCTGTCAGTACCCCTTTGGCCAACCATTTTCGGCTGAGCAAGTAGCAGTGTCCATCCTCGGACACTGAGAAGGCGCGCATGAGTAAGATTCCCTACTCCTCGACCGTTGGTAGCTTGATGTACGCGGCTGTGTGTACGCGGTCGGACATTACTCATGTGGTTGGCGTTGTGAGCAGATTTCTCTCAAACCTAGGGATGGAGTATTGGTCCATGGTAAAGTGGATTTTTAGATATCTCCGTGGGACCTCCAAGACGGGTTTGCAGTTTGGAAGAGAAAAGCCTCAGCTGATTGTATTCACAGACGCAGATATGGCCGGGGACATTGATTCTCAAAAATTTACGTCCGGATACTTGGTAAAATTTGCGGGAGGGGCGGTCTCCTGCCAGCCCAAGTTACAAAAGTGTGTCGCTCTCTCGACTACGAAAGTAGAGTTCATTGCCGTGATCGGGGCTTGTAAGGAAATGTTTTGGATGAAAAGGTTTGTCCAAAAGTTTAGTCTAAGGCAAGAGACATACGAGGTCCTTTGTGATAGTCAAAGTGCCATTCATTTGTGTAAAAACTCCTAATTTCATTCAAAGTCAAAGTACATTGGCGTACGTTATCATTGGGTGAGAGATGTTTTTAATGATGGGCAGTTATTAATTGGAAAGGTCCGCTCAGATGACAATAACTCGGACATGTCGACTAAAGTTTTGCCGAAGGGAAAGCTGGAAGCTTATTGTGACATTGCCGGTCTGACTAACTTCACTCTCACTCGGTCGTGAGGAAAAATTTGTTGGGGTAATTCCCTCGTGGCACTTATGTCGGCGGACTCCATTGGAAAAAATAGACGAGGACTTTCTTGAGTCGTCCGAGAAGCCTGTCATAACGAACGATGACTCATCAGAGGTGTCATATCCGAGAGGTTGATGAGGGCATGGACGAGGACCCTGAAAGTATAGGCGTTCACTTTATCTTCGTAAGCCTACTGTAGCTGCGTTTTATAGGTGGGCTGTTTACCTACTCTGATTGGATGTTGTGGTGGTTGCAAGATGTCAGGCCTGCCATTCTGGCATACCAGGCGTGCGCCTGTCATGGCAGGCCTAGGCGGCATGGTCCTGCCACCCTAGCACCAGTAGGGTGGTCGGATGACTGCTAGGCCCCTTGTGTATATAAAGGCTTGTGTGCCCTTGTTTGATATAAATCCCTTACATCTTGAGTCTTGGAGTGCTTGTACTGTGCCTTTGAGAGCAGACTTGGAGTAAGTCTTGAGAGAGCTATGGGCAAGCCTTATTGTAAAGATAGAGTAAGAAACACTTTTAGAGAGAGATTGTACACTTGAGATTATTTTTTTTTTATTTGAACTTGTGTAGCTAATATACTTGTAAACAATCCACTTTTATAGTGTATTCTTTGGTGGTTTTTCCCTTAATTGAGAAAGGGTTTTCCACGTTAAAATTTTGTGTGTTCTCTCTCGTTTTTCTATCTCTACTTTTGACTATTCGTCTGAGAGCTCTGCTCTGTATTGATGTCCGAGAATTTTGTCTGCTCGGTCATCGTGCCGTCCGTTTTTACGCCAACCGTTTTAATGTGCTGACAGCAGAGAGAGCAGATCCCCTGCAGTACTTCATTGCACTTTTCCCTTTGTTTTTTCCCTTCCTGCTGCTGATCTTGGTTACTAGGCACTGTTTTTCTCAGTTAAGATAACTTCCACTGATTCGAATGTACCCATTTCTTGTGTACGTAGGGGATAATAATCCTGTTGATGACCACTACGGACGAATATATGCTGATGGCCAAAGGTGGGTGGAGCGTGACCATGTAATAGGAAAAGTGACCGGGTAAGAGACCTTTTGAGTTTCACGCAGGTGTGCTGACATGTTAGTGTTCAACTTTATATCTTGTGAGCTTATGCTAGTCTGCTAATTAATTTGCAAATACCAGCCACATATGACTTTTAAAACTAGCTATCTATGAATGATTCAGATGGTTTTCAGTCATAGTGCATATGCATCATAGTTACCAATCCGCCGGGAGGCTTCGCAAATCATTTTACCTTAGCTTGATAATTCTAATAATCATTTAATTGCTTAAATATATTTCTATTTCGTGAAAATTGAGCATTCCCCTAATATTGAGGTTATTTTATTATAACATAAAGATTATATGTTTAAATTTTTAAAATATGTTATGATATAATGTAAGACTTTCTGACCTTCCTTAAATCTCATAATATAAGAATTTTGGCTCATTTGAATGTCATTTTTAGGGGCTATATGCCTACCTGGCTGGCAAAATGATGAGACAACCCTCAATGTAAATGACTAAATGTGGGCACCCATGTATTAGCTCATCCTTATTATATCATTTCTCTGCACATTGTAAAACATCCAAAATGGGTTCAGGTACCTTCCTTATGCCGGTTGGGCAACCATCGTCATGACAGAAAAGCCTTTGTTCATGGTTAGTTAACTTATAATATGCTCTTTTTATTTAAGTGCGCACATAGTTTTAAAGTTGAATTATTGCATTGCCTTAAGGGAGGACCTTGGGCTGTGAGCTGTAACGACGTTGACGTATAAGCATAACTATTATGACTGTTGGATTTGCATTGGGATTCACTCACAAATCTGATTACAAATTCAACTATAAAATTCTTGAGCTTTTTTATACGCTCGTGTATATATA
>JAODPA010134349.1:0-44228 GCA_025585075.1 Nepenthes mirabilis
ATAATAATGTATGCACAACAATAAAAAATAGAGAGGCAACAGAGAAATTGTTCGCATATACAACTGTAGGTTTTCTCATTAACTTTCTCCTTACAAGTTACACGGCCTTCAGAGGCCAATGTACAATAAAAAAATAGTAATGGAAAAAGGGGAAGAGAGAAATACATAAGAAAGTGGCCCGGCCTTAAGGCCATTCTCCATTTGAGCAAACTCTTGAGTGAAAGGTTGAGATTCGAATGCGGATTCAAATCTTATCGGTAACCACCTGCACAAAAAGGGGTGATTAAAGCGGCCACCTGTATAAAAAGGAGCGATGAAAGCAAACCAAGCACCATGACTCGAGATAGTAGAGAACGCGAATGGCCTAAACTCAGAACCAGCGGCCGGAGCTACAAGCCTCGCAGCAATGTCATCCTCCCGCACCATTTCACCGATAACGAGGGGATGATGTGAAGAAACATCGTAGACTCCTGATTTATAGCACCTAGGGAAGCAAGTAGAACGCTAAATGCCAAAAGACAGCCAACTTGGCGAATCTACAGAAAATCGAAAAATAGAGGAGTCACGCTGAGAACAATGAAAAAGCAAATTTGGGTCAAACTTGAGAAAACAATACGACCCATCATGTCCTATCATGAATATGCCAGAGGCCAATGATTTAAACCACCAGCATGCGGGGCGAGTAATGGGGACGGCTAAACTGGGTTGGCCTAGGGGGACAATCAACCTAGAAGAAACCCAAAGACGGTCAACGCCCCAATTGACAGGAGAGGGTCTTTAGGTAGCCAGGTGCTGCCCAAGTCAAGAGTGGCCCATGAGCCCTTTCCTGCATACAACGATCATCTGCTCTAATTGGCCGTGAGGTTGAGAATCTCCCTAGATGGCAATCTCCTCTGAAACAAAAGCCTCCAAATCAGTGCACATTCTGGAAAAGAAACTCTCAAATCAGTACACAACTCACAATAGAAGTTTCAACATTTATGGCATGTGACATCTCTGTGAAGGAAGAAATCTCCTCTCTCGACTGTTGCAACTCTAAATGACACCTGAATCCTCTCGATGGATAGATAAGATCCCCTTAGATGGCTGACAGCTCACCTTGTCGTCTAAAGAAGGTGGCGAGGTCCGACGGCTATAAAAAGCCCTAGAAACATACTCCAAAGACACGCTCCCTCCAGTACTCAAACTCGCGCAAGTAATCCATCCTTCAAGCAACTAGTTGTTATTTTCTTTCTCACTACTCATTCCTGGTGAACCTAGTGGTCTGAAAAGCCACTCTCCACGAGCGCACTACGATCTAAAGCCACTCCACACCGAGTACACCTCCAAACTAGACTCATAAATTCCCTTCCCAACTTCAACTCTATCACACTCTGCTTTTACCTTCTTCATCTTTAAAGGAAGATTATTGATTTAAACGTCAGAGGAAAATTAAGGAACGAGTTCCGTCGTTTTCCTTTGACTTCTCGTTTTTTATTGTACTGTGTAGGATACAAGCTACGTAGGACGGTGACTGGACTCGACGTCAGCATGAGCCCAAGGAGCAGCTGAACTCGAATTTATCCAAGACTCGAATTTAGGACGCATCAAGTCACTTTGACAGCTATAAAATTGTAGAGTAATATAAATATTTAGTTGAAAATTACTTCAAAAAAACCAAAAGATAATATCTGCAAAGATTTGAATCCATAATTTTTATAGAAAATAAAATTAGCAATCAAGTATAATAAGTTTACCAAATGGAAATATCACAAATATGCGTTACCCTTGTAATGGGCTAGGCAGGCAAACCAGGCACATGTGATCTGCGTAGCGGGTGGTGTAAGGCATTTCTCAAAGTAAATAAAATATGTGTCGTATCCAGTGGGACACGTCTTACCATTGCAACTTTCGTTTAAAAGGACTATTAAGTTTAGAAAAGCAACAAGACGCGGATAATGAAGATGCCAGCCTTTTGACGTCTGGTAGGTGAGAATCTAAGAGTTATTATTTTTCAGTTTTACCACCATGGCAAATATGTTGGCGGAGAGGAATTAGTCTAGTTTTTCGTATCTTGCACATGAGAATTTGGGGATGGCGAACCATCGACCATGAGAGCGGCAGAATCTATGGATTGTTATCCGGTAGCAGCTTCTCTTGATCTTCCTTCTGAAAACATTACAGCTTCTTCTGAGTGTTTTCAATCTCGAAAAGCTGACCATTTCCCTTGTGCGCCAACATCCTGTACCGCAAAAATAATCATGGATTGCAAAAATTGCAACAGAATAGATAAAACAAATGGTCTACAAATGTAGGCTTAGTGACAAATGATGCCTCATTGGATCATTGCTTTGTCAAAAATTGATGGATAAATGGTCTATGAACGTAGGCTTAGTGCGCCACACACGAAAAGGGGTTCTGGTCATCAAAAGCATGATTTTCTACTGATAGGAAATTTTCGTTATTATTTTTTTGTCATTAAGAGTTTTTAAAGATGTTATTTTTTCTATCGTAAATAGTAGACTAGCCTTTTAACGATAATATTTGTTCCATCATTAAATCTTAATGATTGTAAGGGTAAATACATTGTTAAATATATATAATCATAATAATAAATATTGTCTTTAAAATATATAATCACATGATTATTACCCATTATTAAAAGAAAATTACGAGAATAATTCTATTCATGTTAACCCTATTGACGCGTGCCATGATCAAAGTGCTTTTACTAAGGACAAATTGCGAATTTCACCAACCTGAAACACACAGTGCTACCATATCTTGTCTTGTTCTTCCATTGCGGTCATGCTTTTAAGAAACATTAACTGCCCCCTCTCCAGCTTTTTTGTCACTATGCAAGACTGAGATCCATAAAATTAAGGCATACCTTGGGATTTTTCAGTCGGTCCATATGAACAGGTTTCATGCAGGACCTGCTAGTTGTGTCAATAAAAATGATTAATTAGTGTGGTTGTGTATAAGCAGCCTGAAGTTTGTTTACGTGCACGTGAATAACTAATTCGATTCAAATGTGCTGATCATAACACTGCAAGCGGCCCTTATTGTTTCAGCCCGAAAATTCTTACCTTCACCAAATCTTCCGACCGCCTTCTCATCCTTCTTTGTACGAACCCCCTGGTGCACTATTTTCACTGACATTATTTGGCGTTTAATATTGATCTTCGTGCTCAAAGGCATGTGAACTAGGAGGAAGAAGCCATACCTTCACGTGAGATTTAAGATGGGCATGGAAATTCAATAGATTCCATACAGTCTTGTCTAATCGCTTATGATCAACATGATGTGAAAAAATATCTGTACATCGTGCAGTAATGACATCAAAACTAGTTGGTGACTTGGAGACGTAAATAATAAGTTGGACAAAATATATAAAGCATTACCAAACATCGTCTACAAACAAATAGAGCTGCTGGGAATCTAAGCTTGACATTAATGAAATGCTCAAGTTGGGTTCCAGTCTTTGTGACCTGGAATCCAGCTTGAGTTCAAGGGAGCAAATCTTTGTCTTGTGAGATTGCGACCTTATACATCAGACATTATACGACATCAACGAAGCTCGTGTGAGTCAAGCTTTCTTGAAGGCTGAAGTAGTGCTGCCAAGCTTGAATCAAAGTCAAGCCCACAGCAATTCTGCTCATGCTATGCTCAAGCACTCGATTATTAAAACTCGTTTTAGAGTGAAGCCCAAATTACGCATTCTGGGACACCAAAAAGGGACAGGAACAGAGTGACTGTAGTTTTTTCCCTTGAGGTCACAACCCATGTCAAATTTTGTCTTAAGGTCGATGATCCTAATATTATACCTCTTTTGGGACGACCCGCCCAATTATCAGACTGGCGTCAAGAATAACTTTGTACATAGATTAATGTTTTGAAGTGTATGGGCAATACCAAAAGAGACAAACCCTCCGTTAGTGCTCAAATCTTCCAAAGACTCTCCTCTCAGCTCAGGAGGAGGAATGGGTGACCATGTGCATGGAGGTGCTTTAGCCCAGGCTTCAGAACTTCCAACATCCACGAGCTCCTGAGGTGAAAGCTCTAATGGTTACAAGTTTTGCAAATAAATTCCTCGTCATAGGAAAAAAAAAAGTTAATTCGACTTTGATGAGTGGTGTCAGCCAAAAACCTGGAAAAAACATGTTGCAATAATCAGATCTGAAGGTTCTCTGAATATCATCGGGAAAACAGCAGTGATTTTGTGTGGCTGTGGAGGAAACACCGCTGCTTCTATTAAGATGATGTAATGTAAATGTAAAATAGGCTGTAACTGGCCCATTTAGATAAGCTGATGCATTACATCCATTATAAAAACATAATCAGAGATGGCTTCTACAGCAATGTAGAAGAAAAGTGTTAGGGTTTTTTTTTATAATTGGCATATTCCGTGACTGTATGTAATTTTTTGTTAGTGTCGGGTTAAAGTCCATTCTGTCCGTTCCGCCCTCTAGTCGCTCGAGCCATCCGAAGCCCCCGCGCTCGCCAGGCGCTCGATATCCGCTCGAGCCGAAAATCCAGAGTGTACCCCGCTCGCCTGGCGCTCGATACCCGCTCGAGCTAACGCAGGGTTTCTTTGGAAACCCTCCGTCCGCCCGCCACGCACTAGAGCTCTGCTCGAGCACCGATGCAACGGGAAAAATTTTTGAACGATTTTTTGCACCCTCTATAAATACATGTCTTATGTTTTTGAAACCCTAAAACGTCCAGAGCCTCTTTTGACAGTGTTGGAGCCATTCTACTTGAGAGAAGAGCATTCTTCTTATTCTTTCATCTTGCTCAATTAGAGAAAACCGAACCTATTACGCTCTATATCGTTGTGCCTCATGTTCTAACAGTTTTTCTCTCCGTTTCTCTTTACCGCTTAAACTCTTTCATCTTTCTACCTTCGCTAGAGACGTCGGTACATTGAAGAAGGAGATCCAATCTTGGTTGGCAATTCAAATAGCACGAGAGGGAAGATTGACGTGAAGACTGGAAGGTATCCGGTTCCGTTGTCGCGGAAAAATTCGAAGAGTTCCTTGGTAGGGATCACGTGACGCGAGTAAGTCGGTTAGGTTAGCGCGTCATTACCACTCTGTCTGTAAGTTGATTTTCATAGTGCATTGCTTCCCTGGCCGTTGAAACCCGGAGTATTTTTCTCGATTACCGTGGGTATCGAGTTTTTACTTTGTCACCAAAAAACGTGTCTTTATCATTATTGCTCATCGTTATTTATATTGTGCATGCTAGTTATCTCGTTAGCATCTAGTATTAAATATCATTTGTGTGTATCGGATATTTATTTATTTTTTTGCTTCCGCTATACTTTTAATGGGGTCGAAACTTGATTGTTCACGTTAGCACAAAACGTGCTTTTTCAATTGGTATAAGAGACTTACTTTGATCCGCGACCCCCGATCTAGATGTATACGAGTAGATCACTCTCCGTTCCTCCCTTCTTTGATGGGAGTAACTATGCCTATTGAAAAGTCCGGATGAACGTGTTTGGGCAAGTACCCAATTTGGGTGGACTCCACCCACTATTTCCATTAGTAATAATTCAAAAACCCTATCTTCCTGGACCAAAGAGGAACTTGATACATGTAATTGGAACAGTAAGGAGTTACATGCTATTTTTATGACTGTATCTCCCGATGAGTTTAAACGAATTTCAATGTGTGAGACTTCTAAAGATGCGTGGGACATCCTAGAAATTACTCATGAAGGCACGAAACTTGTTAAAAATTTAAAATTGTAAATGCTCACCACTAGATTCGAAGAATTAAAAATGAAAGATGACGAAATATTTGATGAATTCTATGTTCAATTAAATGATATTGTAAATTCCACGTTTAATTTAGGAGAACGAATCCCTGAGAACAAAATTGTTAGAAAAGTTCTTAGGTCACTTCCTGAATGATTTAGACCTAAGGTCACTACTATTGAAGAAAGTAAAGACCTTGATAAAATAAAAATCGAAAAATTTGTAGGATCTCTTCAAACTTATGAGCACACACTTCCACAGTCAAGGCAAAAGAAATCAATTGCCATAAAATCAAGTAGGGAATAGAGAAACTGGGACTCCGATGAAGAATCGTGTAGCGATGACTATTTTTCATTATTTATTAAGAATTTTAAAAAATTCCTAAAGAAAAATAACTCTTCATCAGAAAAACTCGACGTGGATTTAAAACGATCACATAAATTTGAGAAAAAAGACCGACGTGACAGTAAGGGCTCCAAATCGAAAACTACCCAAGGAGTTCAATGCCATGAGTTTAAAGGTTTTGGTCACTATCGTGTTGAATGCTCAAACTTTAAACGCCAACAAGGTCAAACCTTTAAAGCTAATGTGACTTTAAGCGATGACGAAGAAGAAGAGGCTGAAAAATACTCTGAAGATGGTCATGTCAAGTACATGGCCTTTGTGACCTCAATAAGTGAGAATAATGAACATGTAGAAGCAAGTCTTAAACTATCTGATGACTCCGAAAATGAGTCAGAATCTGAACTGTATGATCTTCAAGATGCGTATGATAAATTGTTTTAAAAAAATTTTACGTTAAGAAAACAAATGTCTCACTCAAACACAAACTGACAAAATTAGAAAAAGAAAAATTAGCTCTAAAATTTGAGTTAGAGACAAAAGTACAAGAAATAGAGACCCTGAAAAGCTCCTTTACTAAAAAAATCACAACTCTTGAATCTGATCTTGAGGCTGCTCGCTCTAATTTGAAGCAATTTTCAAATGGGTCCAAAAAATTGGACCATATGCTTGGGTTGGGAAAACTTAGAGGAAATAAAACCGGATTGGGTTACTCAGAAAATTTCTTAAATGCTAATATTAAATCTAGGACTGTATTTGTCCGACCTACTTCCATACTAAGACGAAGTAGCATCTTGTCGAGCCACGTTGATCAGCCGTCGAGAGTTTTCCAAGAGCAGTTGATCAATTTCCAAAACGTTAAGAAACATCCGTATTAATCGGATTTCAAAACTAAATATGTTCCAACATATCATTGATGCGGCATTATTGGCCATATTCATCCCCATTGCCCCGTCTCATTACGTCAAAGTAAGTCTCAACAACACTCTAAGATAGAGTATCTAATTCACCACATTTAACATCTAAATGATTAAGTGATAAACTTAAACAATGTCATCAAATATGGTAAGAAAATGTGGATCAAGAAGAGTGAGCTCCGTTACCCGTTGGCCATTCGTGACAAAAAGGGGGAGTAGATTTCTACTCTTCGGAAAGATTGTTCCTGTTAGGGGGAGTCGTGCTATTGTATTTGGGAGGGGGAGTCCTATGTCCTTTAGGAAAAACATGTCATTGTTAGGGGGAGTCGTGTCGTTTGTGTTAGGGGGAGCTATTATGTTTTCTAGTTTTGTTAAGGGGAGACCTGTTAGTTTAGAGAGGGTGAGTTCTACTTAACTTTAAATGCTACTTGTATTTCATTCCTTTGACTGCTGCATGTAAGTTTTCTTCTTCAATTGGTTATTTGGATTATGCTATTTGTACTAATCATGTTTGTCCAGGCGCTACCGTTACAGCATCATTGCAGCCGTCAGTATATCAACACAGCAACGCTAGTGTAGATATTTACATTGGTATTTTATTATTTATCTTTTTTACTAGGCATAGATTTTTATGTACACGAGTTCTATCTCGGTGGTGTCTGAACCCGTGCTTCTTTTGTCTTTATTTAATTTTTGGGTTTTGTCACGGAATTGTTAAAGGGGGAGATTGATAGGGTTGTTTTTTATAATTGACATATTCCGTGACTGTATGTAATTTTTTGTTAGTGTCGGGTTAAAGTCTGTTCTGTCCGTTCCGCCCTCTAGTCTCTCGAGTCGTTCGAAGCCCCCACGCTCGCCAGGCGCTCGATACCCGCTCGAGCCGAAAATCCAAAGTGTACCCCGCTCACCTGGCGCTCGATACCCGCTCGAGCGAACGCAGGGTTTCTCTGGAAACCCTCTGTCCACCCGCCGCACGCTCGAGCTGCAACGGGCAAAATTTTTGAACGATTTTTCGTACCCTCTATAAATATATGTCTTATATTTTTGAAACCCTAAGACGTCCAGAGCCTCTTTTGACAGTGTTGGAGCCATTCTACTTGAGAGAAGAATATTCTTCTTACTCTTTCATCTTGTTCCATTTGAGAAAACCGAACCTACTACGCTCTACATCGTTGTGCCTCATGTTCTAACGCTTTTTCTCTCCGTTTCTCTTTACCGCTTAAACTCTTTCATCTTTCTACCTTCGGTGGAGGCGTCGGTACATTGAAGAAGGAGATCCGATCTTGATTGGCAATTCAAGTGGCACGAGAGGAAAGATTAATGTGAAGACCGGAAGGTGTTCGGTTCCGTTATCGCGGGCAAATCCAAGGAGTTCCTTGGTAGGGATCACGTGACGGGAGTAAGTCGGTTAGGTTAGCGCGTCGTTACCACCCGATCTGTAAGTTGATTTTCATAGTGCATTGCTTCCCTAGCCGTTGAAGCCCGGAGTATTTTTCTCGATTACCGTGGGTATCGAGTTTTCTCTTCGTCACCAAAAATCGTATCTTTATCATTATTGCTCATCGTTATTTATATTGTGCATACTTGTTATCTCGTTAGCATCTAATATTAAATATCCTTTACGTGTATAGGATATTTATTTATTTTTTTGCTTTCACTATACTTTTAACGGGATCAAAACTTAATTGTTCATGTTAGCACAGAACGTGCTTTTTCAAAAAGAAACGTAATCTGGATGCTAGAATACAACCTATCAAAATTTATGTTGGAATGCTGACCCTGACTGTAAGGTGGGACAACAATTTCAAGTTGCTGGAATTACGGAATAGTTTCAAAAATCGAAGCAAGGCAACCAACAAAATTAAGCAGCTGGAAATGTGGAAAATAAATGCCCGAAAAGTGAAAACCTTATTATGTTGATTGATGATGAGCAGGACTATTTGTATATATTGCGCTGGTATGCCACATAGAAATCGTAAATTGGTCGAGTGAGCAAAATATAAGAGATTTTTAATACTGCATATTTGGCTATACAGGTTGAGTATTATTGTAACGGTAAGGTTGTGACAGTTTTGACGATAGGCACAGCTGATATAGTATATAAGATTGAACATATTTAATCCTTATAACGCCGGGCTTTGGTGCACTAGCTTTTTCATATTGAGCCTATACTTCCTCCACTGACTGCAGGTTTACGACCATTTAAGCTGTGCTGAGGTTTCCTATTTGTTTACTGAATAGAGAACGAATCGTTTGGTTTGCTATCCCGATCATAATTTTTCTACCCCCAAGGGGAAAGGTCTTCCCATTTTGGGACGGTTTGCACTTACTTTATCTGTACTTCTATATTGTTTTTTCCTAAAACAATGCAAATTCCTTGCAGGAGGAATTTGACTTTCTCGTAGGGGAATTTATAACATGTAATCCTGTAGTTGAAATTGAATGTGTTCCTATTTTTATGTACCTGTCTGATGACGAAGATAGCCTCTGTGGGGTTGTAGACAAGTTTCATTGGTTTGTACAGCCCCCCACAAGTGTCTTGCAAACTGAATTCGTGCAACAGTTCTTTCAGCAGAGAGCTTAATATTACAGATTGCACAGTCGCAATATCTGTGATAACCTTTGCACCGCCTGCAAAAAACTACTGCACATGAACATGGTATGATTGTGTAATAAATCATATTAGCAATGAATTACTGTTTGGTCTTGTAAAATAGCCTGAAAAATAATTAAATGGCACTTTTGTTCCGTTTTTCCATATTCTAAGTGTTGGGATCACTCTCTTGTGAGAAAATGACAGCAGACTTTTGTGCAGATGTAGTTGGCGGACTTATAAGCTTACCATCCAAGGATTCTGGAAATTGACGGGATCATTTTGTACGAGGACTTGTGCAGTATAGTTCTGAGGATATCAACCAATGACGATGACTAAGAATAACACCCGAAGTCATCGGCTGAGGTCTAAGGTTCATGGCCTATATCTGAAGGTATCATAAAGGTCCGAGGACCAACTTGAAGTAAGCGTACGTGGATGCCAACTCAGAAGATTAACTGAGAATGTACAATCTCAGCAGAGCCATTTTTGCAGAACACGATTTGTAGATTCTTTTTTGCAGGGCATGATATTTTGTAGGGGAGTGCCGGTGCAGAGCCGTTGCAAGGGTGTATAAGCATCATGCAGCTGTCTGTACATGTGTCCTCCACGTTAGCTTGACTATTACTTTCAACAGCCAATATATATATATATTGTATTGTGTGTTGTGTGTATAAAAGAAAATGAGAATGTGAGTGTGAAAATTTGTAAGGGAGGGAAGAGTGAAAAGAAGAAGAACAGTGAGTAAAAACAGAGTGTATTCTTACACTCTGTTCTTCATCTTTGCCTCAGGGGACTTTTGTAGTCGTATGGTTTCTGTAACCATTTTTATATAGTAGATTTATTTGTGAACTAAGTATCCCGTAATTTTTTTCTTAGTTTAGAAGGATTTTTTATGTAAAAATTTTGCTGTGTTTCTCCTCTGTCTTGTTTCTCTTGATTGCTGTTTTGTTTGCTAAGTGTGTGTGTGTGTCGTGTGGTGACTTCCTATCTGTCCGACCCATTGTGCTCCAACAAGTAGTGTCAGAGACATGTTCTTTGACCGGTGATTTCATTGAATGCTGCTGATGGAGGTTGGAAGGAAGATGATTTACTTAAACGATACCAACTATGACACTTGGTATAACAAGATGTCCGACCTGCTGCTTGTCAAATCTATGCATCTTCCGATCTTTGCCACTCAAAAGGCTGGGGTGAAATCAGAAGAGGAATGGACGCTGAAGAACATACAGGTGTGCGGTCATATATGGCAATTTGTAGATGATAATATGTATGACTACATTAGAAGTGAGACGAATGCCAGGGCATTGTGGGAGAAGTTGGAGATACTCTATGCCTCCAAAACTGGCAACAATAAGATTTATTACCTGATAAGGTTGATGCAAATTCGATACAAGGATGGCTCGTCTATTGCAAATCACCTAAACGAATTTCAAGGATATGTAGACCAATTGAGTGACATGGGTATTAAGTTTGAGGACGAAGTACTAGATCTATGACTCCTGGGAACCCTACTAGACTCATGGGAGATGATGAGAATCACAATTATCAATACGGCTCCTAATGGCATCGTGACACTGGAGATGGCCAAAGGAGCCGTGTTGAATGAAGAGATGAGATGGCGGTCTCAAAGGACCTCGACCTCTTAGCACTCCAAGGTACTCGTGACAGAGTCATGGGAAAAGAGTAAAGGCCGGAGGCAAAAGTTTGGAGAAAATGGCTGAAGTAAGTCTCAGTCAAGGTTTCAAAACATGGAGTGTCATAACTGTGGAAAGAAATGACACATTAAAAAGTATTGCTATAATTGAAAGCGTGAAAATGTAAAAAAAGAGAAAGGTGAAAAGGGACGAGGTGAGGAAAAGTCTTCGATCTCTATGGTTACAGGAAGTGATCTCCTTTTTACTTGTGAAGTGAATGAAGTTGTAAATTTGGCCGAGCAGGAGACCGGTTGGGTCGTGGATTCTGATACATCCATCCATGTCACCTCTCGACAGGAACTCTTTATATCCTATACTCCAGGTGATTTTAGAGTATTAAAGATGGGTAATATTGAGACATCCAGAGTTGTTGGCCGTGGTGACGTGTCTCTCATCACCACATGGAATGCGACTATTCTTAAGAGACGTACGATATGTTGCTGACATACGGATGAACATTATCTCAATAAGAAGACTTGATGATGTTGGCTTTTGCAACGTATTCTGTAATGGAGCTTATAAACTAACCAGAGGGTCTCTGGTAGTTGCCTGATGGAAAAAGACGTCTGGTCTTTATGTGTTTCAAGCCTCTGCTGAGGTAGGAGATGTCAACGTTGCTAGCAGTACAGAGTTCTCAGACTTGTGGCACCGGAGGTTGGGCCTTATGAGTGAGAGAGGAATGAGTCACCTGGTCAGGAAGGGTCTCATCTTAGAAATAAACGACAACGGATTGAAGACTTTCTCTCACTGCATGGCAGAGAAGTAGAAAAGAGTCTCTTTCCGAGGAGACTTATCCTTCAAAAAGGTCCGAGTTACATGAGTTTGTTCACACCGATGTCTGTGGACCGTTCAAGGAGAAGTCTTTTGGAAGAGCTCAATACTTCGTCTCGTATATTGATAATTGTTCGAGGAAGTTGTGGGTATTTCCATATAAATCTAAGGATCAGGTCTCCGAAATATTTGAGTAATTCCATACTCTAGTTGAACATGAGATGGGGAAGAAACTGAAGGCCATTCAGAGTAATAATGGCGGTGAATATTTTAGAATATTTGATGCCTTCCGTAGGTATCATGGCATCTGGCATCAAAGAACGCCAACAAAGGTGTCACAATTAAATCGCGTGGCCGAGTGGATGAACCGCATATTGATGGAGAGGGTCAGGTGCATCCTTTCCGAAGTAAAGCTCCCATGACATTTTTAAACTAAAGCCCTAAAGACGGCGACTTATGTTATTAATAGGTTACCCAATAAGCCATTAAATGGTGAAGTCTTAGAGAAGATATAAATTAGAAGGGAGCCTTCCTGTAACCATCTTCGGACATTTGGCTGTATGGTTTTTGTTCATGTCCCGAAAGATGAGAAGACTAAGCTTAAGCCAAAGATGAAACAATGTGTCTTTCTCGGCTACGACGAAGATGAACTTGGGTATAGGCTTTATGACCAGTTAGAAAAAAACTTGTCTAGTTAATGGACGTGGTCCTTGTCAAAGAAGAGACCATTAAGGACATGAGAAATGAGATGATGATATTATCTGGTGCCGGTCGGACAACCACTAGTACTGACATTATCTGACCAACACAGAGTGAGGACAACACTCCAGGGACGACTGAGGAGGATGATGAAGCAGGCGCGTCACCAGATAAAAATGAGGCTGATGTTACTCCCCAAAAGACCGAGGAGGTTCCCATACGACGATCCTCGAAAGAAAGACGTCCGTCTGTCCGCCTGTCATCCAATGAGTACATCCTACTTACTGATGCAGGTAAGCCTGAAGATTTTGACAATACTGTGAAAGGTGCATGAAAAGAAAAATGATTGGAAGTAATAATAGATGAGATGGCTTTATTGCATAAAAATAATACTTTCGAGTTGGTTGAGTTACCCAAGGAGAAGAGAGCCCTAAAGAATAAGTGGGTTTTCCGATTGAAGACATTCGAGAATATTATGCAGCCGAGGTATAAGGCACAACTAGTGGTGAAAGGTTTTAATCAGTGCAAAAGCGTAGATTTTGATGAAATCTCTGCGCCGATGGTGAAAATATCATCTGTTCATGTTGTGCTTGGTTTAGTAGCTACTCTAAATTTGGAGGTAGAGTAGTTGGATGTTCGGACAGCATTTCTACACAGTGACCTTGAGGAAGAAATTTATATGGAGCAACCAAAGAGGTTTGAGGTCAAGGAAAAAGAAGGATTGGATTGTCGTCTAAGGAAGAGTTTGTACGGACTAAAACAGGCTCCAAGACAGTGGTACAAGACGTTTGAGTCTATCATGGTCGATTGAGGATACCCAAAGACTACTTCTAACCATTGCGTCTTTATGTAGAAATTTTTCGAAAATGACTTTGTCGTTCTTCTTTATGTGGACAATATGCTGATTGTCGGACAAAATAGCGCTCAGATTAATGAGCTAAAGAAGCAATTGAAATAGTCATTTGTTATGAAAGTATTCGGACTAGTGAAGCAGATTCTGGGGATCAAAATATTTTACAATCGAAAAACAAGAAGCTCTGATTGTCACAAGAGAGCTACATTGAGAAGGTGCTCCAATGCTTTAATATGAAAAAATTCAAGCCATTGAGCACCCCACTAGTCAACCACTTCAGGTTGAGTAGGAAGTAATGTCCATCCTCGAACACAGAGAAAACCCATATGAGAGGTATATCTTATTCGTCAGCAGTTGATAGTTTGATGTATGCAGTTGTGTGTACTAGGTCGGACATTGCACATGCTGTCGACATTGTTAGCAGATTTCTCTCAAATCTTGGAAAGGAGTATTGGTCTGTTGTGAAATGGATCCTGAGATATCTCCGAAAAACTTCAAAAATATGTTTGCGGCTTGGAGAAGAGAAGTTTCAGTTGGTCAACTACACAAATGCAGATATGGCCGGGAACATTGACTCCCGTAAATTTACCTCAGGGTACTTGGACAAGTTTACCGGAAGGCAGTCTCCTAGCAATCTAAATTGCAGAAGTGTGTTGCTCTTTCTACTACGGAGACCGAGTTCATTGTATCGATCAAAGCCATCAAAGAGTTATTGTGGATGAAAAGGTTCATCCAAGAGTTGGGCTTGATGCAAGAAAAGTATGTGATATTCTGTGACAGCAAAAGTGTCATATATTTGTGTAGGAACTCTTCATTCCGCTCGAGATTGAAACATATTGACGTTCAATATCATTGGATAAGAGATGTTATTGATGAAGGGCGGCTATTAATAGAGAAGGTCCGGTTGGATAAAAATGGGTCAGATATGATGACCAAAGTTTCACCCAACCAAAAGCTTGAAACTTGCTGTGACATCGTTGAGATTATTAATTTGTTCCCACTCAATCGCAAGGGAAGTTTGTTGGAGTCACTCCATTGTGAGAAAATGCCCGCGGACTTTTGCGCAGATGTGGTCTGCAAACTTATGAGCTTACTGTCCAAGGATTATGGAATGGACGAGGCCATTATTGTACAAGGACTTGTGTAGCATAGTTCCGAGGACATCAACCAATGAAAAGGACTATGAATAACGCCCGAGTTCATCAGTTGAGGTCCGAGGTTCATGGGCTATGCCTGGAGGTATCATAAAGGTCTAAGGACTGACTTGAAGTAAGTGCATATGGATGCCAGCTTAGAAGATTGACTAAGTATGCGTAATCTCAGCAGAGCCATTGCAGAGCACGATTTGCAAAGTCATTTCTGCAAGGCACGATCTTTTGCAAGGAAGTGCCAGTGCAGAGCTGTTGAAGGGGTGTACGTGCGTCAGACGGCTGTTTGTACGTGTGTCTGCACGTTGGCTTGGCCATTGCTTTCAACAGCCTACATATATATATATATATATATATTGTATTGTGTGCTGTGTGTATAGAAGAAAATAAGGAATATCAATGTGCTTTGATTTAGAGTGGAATGAGGAATTCTGGCAAAGATGTATGACACTTTGACTATCATAAAGTATCTCATACTTTTTCTATCTGAAGCATAATTCTTGGATGAATTTCTTCATCCACAACATCTCATTACAAGTTTCTATCACTGCTATGTACTCGACCTCAGTAGTAGAAAGAGCAACACACTTCTGTAACTTAGATTGCCAGGAGATTGCCCCTCCGACAAATTTGACTAAGTACTTTGAAGTGGATTTTCGGGAGTCAATGTCTCTGGTTATATCAGTATCTGAGTATCCCACCAATTGAGGCTTATCACTTCCAAGATACAA
This sequence comes from Nepenthes mirabilis, assembly GCA_025585075.1. Classification (NCBI taxonomy): domain Eukaryota; kingdom Viridiplantae; phylum Streptophyta; class Magnoliopsida; order Caryophyllales; family Nepenthaceae; genus Nepenthes; species Nepenthes mirabilis. Next base: position 15,495 of record JAODPA010134349.1, read on the forward strand.
GCACATTTTCGAAGTTCCTCGGATATATCTCATCGTCCATTTGATTGTGGACCAATACTCCCTTCCTGGGTTTGATAAAAATCGTCTAACCGTGCCAATTGCGTGTGCTATGTTTGGCCTCGTTCATACCAAGGCGTACATCAGGCTTCCTATGACTGATGAGTAGGATACACTTCTCAAGTATGCTCTCTCAGCATCCGAGGACAGACTTTGGCAACTACTCAATCTATGGTGGCTCACCAGTGGAGTACTCACAGGTTTAGATTTATCCATATTAAAACGCTAGAGCAACTTCTCAATATTACTTTCTTGGGACAGTCATAGTCTTCCTGTCTCTTAGTTGCAAATTATTCTAATACCAAGAATCTATTTCATCGATCCTAGGTCCTTCATGGAAAATGATTGCCCAAGTTACTATTTTAATTCTTTTATCCGAGCCCCATTGCGTCCAATAATTAATATGTCATCCACGTAAAGGAAAAGGATGACAAAGTCTTTTTTTTGGTAAGTAAGTTAATTGGAATTAAAATAAAAGAAACGTACAAAATTTTTAACCCCAAGTATTTTGCTGACTTAGAGATAGAACAAAGTGCTAGAGCATTCTCCGAGCGACACCATGAAACAATTCATGAATCTGAAAGAAAATCACAAAAAGGAAAAATTCATCTAGATTTACAACATCTAAAACCGGCCACACTCCACTCAGCCCAATACCACGCACCGAAGAAAAAGCAGCAGCAATTAAATTCAACATTGCTACAGCGTGTGCAGGAAGCTCCATACTATCAACATCAAAAAGGCTCCAATGCATCATAACATAATGTTTACAACGGCGGCAACCATTGTTGGCATCCCAATTCATCAATAGCAATCACAGGAAACAGCAGGAAGCCCGCTTCCCCTTCCTACAGCACTTGTAGACGGAACTACTGGTAGAATCAAATCATCATAACACTGGCTAAAGGTACTCCATTTAATCTAGCACAAAGCATAATGCACCCCCAAATTCGCCATCCTGCTTCAGCTGGGCTCTTAGCAGTATTATAACATTGATTCATCCATAATCTCGGGCAGTTTGCAATCTTCCACGAGATCATATCCGACATGGAGCATGCCCCAACAACCCTTTGTGATATCGAGCTTGGTGCAATCTAGGCAACCAAAACCACAGACTGGTCAACCTGCAACCAGATTTTTTTTTGGGGGGGGATGGTTGGCCGGTCAACTAGATGATTAGCCAAACCCTATGATTATCGGTCAAACCTCATTTTTTTTCCTTCAGTTGGCCGGTTAACTAGCTGACCGGCCAAAGCCCAAAAATCCGATCAACACGTTGACCGGCAAAAAAATTTCTTTTTTTTTCCCTCCTTTTTTTTCTTTCCTGTTGGTCGTTCACCTTTTTTTTTTCTTCTTCTATTTGCCGGTTGGCTAGAAGACCGGCCAAAGCCATCCTAAAAAAATCTCTGTGTAAATACACAATGATCACAAGTAGTCTTTCGGTACCCTTGACCGACCATGACAAATTTAAACTTTTTGTACCACTGTCTTGGAGCCTATTTTAGTCCGCACAGGCTCTTCATTAGATGACATACAAGTTGTTCCTTCCCCTTAATCTTGAAATCTTCCGGCAGTTCCATATAAATTTTTTCTTCAAGATTACCATGAAGAAATACCGTCTGGATATCTAGCTGCTCTACTTCCAAGTTCAGAGCAGTAGCCAACCCGACCACCACTCTTATTGAGGACATCTTTACAATTGGGGCAAATATTTTATTAAAATCAATCCCTTTTTGTTGATTGAATCCTTTTACCACCAGCCTAATCTTGTACCTTGACTGCGTGGTATTTTCATCAGTCTTCAAACAGAAGGCCCATTTATTTTTTAGGACTCTCTTCCCCTTAAGCAATTCAGTCAAATCAAATGGGTAATTTTCATTGAGAGAGCTCATTTCATCTTCGATGGCCTCCAGCCATTTTTTTTATTCTCATCATTTATGATCTGTTCAAAAGTTTTAGGCTCTCCGGTATCTGTGAGTAGGACATCTCACTAGATGATAGGCGGACGGACGGCCGTTTGTTCCTCAAGGGTTGTTGGATAGGAACCTTCTCGACTGGTTAAGGAGCGATTTCATCCTGGCCTTCATCAGGTGCCGTAACTGTCTCATTATTGTCTTCGGTCACTCCTGGGCCATTGTCCTCATACTATAAAGGTACTAGACGAACAATATCAATATTCATCTTGTCTGTCTGGCCAGCATCCTCTTTATCTTTCCTACCAATGTCATCAATGGTTTCACCTTCTATAAAGGTTACATCCCTTGACCGAACAAGCTTTTTCACAGTTGGGTCATAGAACCTATATCTTAGTTCATCTTCCCCGTAGCCCAAAAAAATGCACTGTATCGTCTTTGGTTTTAGCTTGGTCCTCTCGTCCTTTGAGATATGAACAAAGGTTTTGCACTGAAACACCTGAAGATGGTCATAGGATCGTTCCTTTCTAGACTGTATCTTCTCCGACACTTCACCATTTAACAACTTACTGGGCAACCTATTAATGATATAGGCCGCCGTCTTCAATGCTTCTGCCTAGAAGGATTTAGAAAGCTTTGCCTCAAAAAGCATGCACTTGGCCCTTTCTAAGAGTGTACGGCTCATCTGCTCGGCCACTCCATTCAATTGTGGAGTCTTCTGATACCTAATGCCATGCGACCGACAATAGGTATCAAATGCCCCAATATACTCGCCATCATTATCACTTCGGATGGTTTTTAACTTCTTTCCCGTCTGTCGTTCCACTAGAGTATGATAATGTTCAAACGTATCAAGGACTTGATCCTTGGTCTTAAGTGGGTAAACCAACAATTTTCTAGAGCAGTCATCAATTAACGATATGAAGTTCTAGACTCCTCCAAATGATTTTCATTGAATGGTCCACATACATCAGTGTGGACCAAGTTAAGTAACTCCGCCTTTATAGATGACAAGTCTCCATTGAAGGAGACCATCCGTTGCTTTCCAGCCATACAGTGAGGACACCTTCTCAGTCAGTCTTCCTTTATTCCTTGGATAAGGCCCTTCTTGGCCAAATGACACAGTCCCCGTTCACTAATGTGGCCCAGTCTACGGTGCCATAGGTCCTCAGACTCCTTACTGGTTATAACGTTCACGTCTCCGGCCACTGTAGGCGCTTTCATTACATACAGGTCGGAGCCCTTCTTTCCTCGTGTTACAATCAGAGATCCTCTGGTCAACTTCCACTCTTCTTTATAGAAGGTGTTGTAATAACTTTCATCATCAAGTCGGCCGGCTGAAATTTTGTTCAGCTGAATATTAGGGACGTGTCGTACATATTTTAACAATAGTTTTGTTCAATTGTTAGTGACCAATAATACGTCACATCTACCAACTATTGGGAATGTTCCTTTATTGCCCATCCTTAGCATCCCAAAATCTCCCAAGTGTAGGAAGTGAACAGTCCCCTATTGATGTGGCATGGAGAGAGGCACTAGAACAGTCCCCTCTTGGTCCATCAGACTCGCTATATTTTCTTCACAGTTATCAGGAGGTCGCCTCTGATAACTATTGAGACCGAGGACTTTTCTTCTCTCGTCCGTTTTCTCCTTTCTTCTTTTCAGCATTTTCACATTTTCATTTATAGAAGTTTTTCTTGATGTGGCCTTTCTTGCCACAGTGATGACACTCAAGATTTAGAAATTTTGACCGAGATTTACTGCTATCATTCTCTCCAGGCTTTTGGCCACGTCCTTTACTTCTTCCCATTGACTCGATCACAAGTACTTCAAAATGTGAAGAGGTTGAGGTCCCTTACGATCGCCTTGACTCATTTATAGGTAAAGAAGTAATAACCTCGTCCAATTTAAACATATCCTTCACAAATAGTAAAGTTGTGACATTTTGGTCATATGAAGCTGGTAGAGAAGCTATCAATACCAATGCCTTGTCCTCCTCCTTGATCTCCTCGTCAAGGGAAAACATCTACGCTACTATCCAGTTGAACTCGTCCAAATGCTTTTCAAAGCTCCTACCTTCCGACAACAGCAGGCCATAAAATTACTTTTTCACATGCAGCCTGGTTGTCAGGGACTTGAACTTATACTGGCTTTTTAACTTCTCCCAGACCTCTGCTGAGTCTGTCAAACCAAGAACTTCCTGGAGTATATTGTCCGCCAGACATAACTTTATGGTACAGTTAGCAAGATCCCTTTTGTCTTACCATTCTTCCCCGATTAAGTTCTCCGGCTTCTCATCCTTCTTCTGCAACGCTTTCACTGTTCCTTTTCGGGTTAAAATATTTTTCATCCTTTCATACCAAAGGATGAAATTACCTTACCCGTTGAATTACTCCATGCTAAATGGCAGGTTCTTTAAAGATGACGACGCCATTTAATCAAGAGTTCCCAACCGCGCGCTCTGATACCACTTGTTGGGGTAGATTGCGTCAGACTACCACTACAAATACACAGTAAAAGGAAAGAGGAATAAGGAAGAAGAATAGAATATTAGACTTTTACGTGAAAAATTCTTCTCAAACAAGAAAAAAATCACGGGACACTTAGTTGACAAATAAAATCTCTACTATATGAGGTTGGTTACAAAAACCGCATGGCTACTCAAACCCTTGAGGCAAAAAATGATAAATAGAGCACGAGAATATAAAGATCTCCATACTTTATTTTTTACTTACTGCTCTCACTTCTTCACTATCTTTCTCTCATCCTTTTCCTATATATCCACACACCCATTTTCTAAATTCAATATATATATATATATATATATATATATACATCATCAAGAAAAATGAACAACCGCCTATTCTGCATGGTGGTTACGTGTATAGCTCTTGGCTCACGGTGATAAGAATTTTTTTTTTCGCATTTTATGATGATCATACGTATAATTTATATCATGTGAAGACATGAATTAATAAGAATTATTCAAATTATGAGAAATATACAAAGAAAATGACACAATTTAATATATTTATGATTGGTTCTCCTGGTGTGAGAACTTTCTAAAAAAGGTTTGGTGGGCTTTTCTTTAAAGAATAATAAATTGTAAAACCTGGATCATAAATTTATATTTCAGATGATAGTATTTCATTACATATCATAGATATTATAATAAAAAATCAAGAATTATCCTGACCGTATATTGTAATAGGTGATATTTTTTCACATACCTTAGAATATTATTGTTGAAGCACGATAACTGCCTATAGGCCATGGGGGATATGATGGCACATGTGATATAGCCCCATATATTGGGTTAAAGGTATACCACTCATCACGGGGTATTAAATTGCATGGGTCTACGCTTTAGAATGTGCAGAAATAAACACATTTCTTTCCTTGTTCTACCGCACTGTTAATTGGTAAGGTCTATTGGCTCTGATTTGCAAAAGTACTAGAATTTCTATATGTTTTAGAATATAAAAGGATTACAAATAAAATAAGAAAGATAAATGTATTCTGAAAAAGTATTTATTCATATCTCATGTTATGCATTCATATATTGTTCTTATTCCCTTTCTTTGTTTTATTTTATGTATATTACCTATTATCTTTAATTATATTACACTTATTGAGTATTTAGCTCATCATTACTATTTTTTCTTCCTTTAAATGAGTACGAGCTTCTGCCTGATGAGACAGAATAGAGCTTAAGAGTTGGTTAGGTTGCAGATCTTAGAGGAAGAGATTTGTGGACTTAGTTTAATAGATTTGCACCTTCCTCATGGAGTACTCTGTATATTTTGAGATGGAATTGTGCACCAATATATGTGTATAATGATGATGTATATTATAGTATAGTTTCCACTGTGTTGATAGATATATATACTTTCGCAGGCTGTTGTGGTTTGTATTGGTACCTAGTGGCATCTCATCTGAGCCAACATTGTTACCAGAATTATGACATCAGTGCCATGTGTTTGCTGTAGCATTTGGATCCTGTGTTGTGATATTGTAGTTATTTGTATTATATTGTACAAGATATTGTACAGGTTATATTAGTTTGATAGCCACTTTACAACCAAAACTCTATCAGATTCTGATTAGAAAAAAACGTGGTCCGTTACAGTTGGCATTTTCCTTGAGCTCGAGCAATAAAGGGGTGTAGATTTCAAACTTGGTGCACTCGCTCCGCGCTTGACGGACACTCGAGCGCCAATTCGCTGTATAAAATGCGGCTCATGCTTTTTAGAATTATGATTTCTGAAATCTTTTTACATTAGGGGCACCATACATAGAGAGAAAAGAGAAGAAGAAAGAAGAGGGAGAGATTCGATATTCAATTGAAATCCGATTTAAATTCTGTTCTTCGCCAAGGTCGGGTATATTGTTCTAGAAGGGATTCTAGAAACATATTTTCGTTTGGTTATTCTTTTTCTCATTATATTTTTCTTGTGGATAATCGAGCTTGTTGATAGGGGATTATATTTAACCATTCTTTATTAGGGTTCGAAGTGATGGGGTTTTGAACGGGGTTCTTATAACCAACACTATTTATAATAGATTTGTTCGGAATTTGTATCGAGATTTTTTCCTTTGTTGAAAAGAGTTTTCTACATTAAAAATCGTTGTGTGTTATTTGTCTCTTGTGCTCACAAACTTGGAGGCTGGCGGTTGACAAGGGGTTCATGTTTGTTTCTCTGCGTCGGGTCGGGTACATCCGGGTGTCGAACCCCAACGGCCATTTAAAATCAGCAATTTTGGTACTGACAATTTAATGGCACACAAAATCTAACGATTTTAAACATTGTGAGTTTGGTTTTTTCTTTTTCCTTTTTTTATAACAAGTTCGTGTGGATCTCCACTTTTGGGGTCCTATAACAGCTTGTCTTTTGCATCTAAACTACCTTTTACCCATTTTTGGTGCAAAGCATCTAACTGCATTTGCAATACTAGGTGTTTGATTTTATTTTTTTTTTCCAGGTATAAAATCCAATTCCGGATCGCTCGGACCATGTTAAGAACTGACAAACCTTTGCCTTGTGGAATACGGGCGAGGTTTAGTTGCAGTGTCAGTTGATATCCTTCCTTTGCTGGGCTGATTATCTCCACCACATCAGGACATACATCCTTCACCATTTGTATAGTATAATGTGGGACTCCATCAGCTATGAGTGTTCCTTGGGACAACAGTGGCGTTGATATTGACAAATATGCATTGTGTGGATCCGATGCAGAAGACTGCCAAGAAAAGCAAAACAAAATAATAGAGAGAGGAAATACACTGGAATTAGTTTACCCCTGAACCAAAAAATATATTACTTAAAAGTCTGCTTGGGATAAGCTCAGGTTCCTTTGATTTAGTCGGAATGGGGATGATGAATGATAATCTAATTCAAATTGAAGCATTAGAAGGTATTTGATCCATCACATAAAATGGGTAGTTTAATTGTCTTGGGAAATCCAATCACTCGATTGCGGGTAACTTGATTACCCCACCATGAGTTAGGTCATGTGATCTCCCTAACCATCTGACATTCCCATGTCTTTTTTGCGAACGAATCCCTCATTTGGGAAGAGACCCAGAAGGGAATGGGAATAGGAATGAGGAATACATTCCGTACAATAACGTTAAAATAAATACAGCTTTAGTAGCTTTTAATTATAGTCTTGAAACCATTCGATTTTTATTGGTAGGATTTCATGCAGTGCAATTGGCAAAGTTAACATGATTTTGGAAATTCCGGTGTGAGTATCTGAGTTATATGAGAATCACTATGATGTCTGCCTGGATATAATTTGAAGTTAGGTACTGCAAACAACAATACCGTGTTGACAAGCATTAGCAGGAGAGTTGCAGAAGCTTTTACCTTGATGTGGTATTCCACAGACCCAAACTCATACAAATGGTGATCAAGCTCCATTGGATTTTCAGCTCTGTCATGAAATAAATAGCATTGTCACTATATGATGTGGTCATTTCATCACTGATGCAAATACTTCACGAGCGCCTGGATGCTAGTACTTGCTTTTGGGTGGAATGGAAAGACGAGTTAATTGTAGCCCCATCGAGGCTCTTACAAAGCTTAGTAATTGATTTATTTAGTGAATCAAATGTTCTTCAGGATTTAAATCTCTGTCCTATAGAAAACAGCTGAACGTTTTCTGCTCCTCTTTTTTTTTTTTTTCGGCTCATTAACCTCTTCTTTGGGTCATTGTTGTTGTGGGAGCTAGTACTAGGCCCATGTCTGTAGGGTTCTGGACATCAAAGTTTTGCTCACAAAATTAAGATCTAATCTCTTCTAGAATCTTTTCCAAACTCCTTGTTTAAACCCATAAGGAGAAGTCACAATAATATACAATGAAAAATAAAAAACGTAATTAACGAAATACAAAGTTTTACATGAAAATTTTCTTTTCAAATGAGAGAAAAAATCACAGGATTATAAATCTAAAAAATATTCACTATGTTGTGAGTTTTAATTACAAAAACCTCCATATAAGGATACATTACTTTATAACAATAAATACAAGCAATAGAGAATGCATGACAAAAGATAAGAAAAATGATTGGTAAAATATCATTCACAATAATAAGAAAAATATATTTGAGGTTGGTGGAGAAGGAAATATAATTTAAGATTTAAATGAATAAGTAAATCTTTCTTTTATCTCTTTTCTCTCTTTCTCTTCTTTTTTTCATAGTATTAGCGCTTAACAACTCAAAGAAATTGCAATAAACACTTTAAAATCGTGTCAGGATAATTTTACATTAGAAGCGACACATGAGCACAAATGTGTTGTGCAAATGACACTCAAGCACTCCTCAGTTACTTCTCTGGCGTGATCTTTTTGGACAAAATGCACATATATACCTATCAGGTGCGCATTTGGCGCCTTTGTTCTAGTCAAATGGCGTACATGATTGGTTAAGGTGTTAGGATATGGGTTACTTTCATGTGGACTCATATTCCAATTAGCTGGCAAATAGAATTAGCTGAATATGCATTGGTACAATACTGAGGTGAAGTGTTATTGTGTTCATATTGATGTGGCCGAAGTGAAGTTCTAATTGGAATGGTGATATTGGGCCAGAGTGAAGTATTGGCCGGAGAGGTGATGTCAACCGAAGTGGTGCCGCCGGGCCGGAATGATACGGCTGGCTGAGGGCTACTGATGCAAAGGCCGACCGAGGACACTGGTGTGAAGGTCAAGGGCGAACCAATGAAGGGCAAAGTCGAGGACGGCCAGATTGATGGGCCAAGGGAGGCCTATCTAAAAAACTAGTCACCTAAAAAGTCCAATACAGATAGTTAACTTTTCAGAATTAGTAGCTAACTTTATAGAGTATGTCACCTGCCAAGTTCAAGATAGAAAGACATTTTTGTAGAGTAGGTAATAGATCTTGCAAGGCACGCGATCAACTTGTAGAACAGGCGCTGCTCGGTGAAAAGACTCATTTGTATATATGTACATCACTACGAATCGAAAAGTGCAAGAAATAGAAGATATAAGGAGTTGTGGTTAACTTTGTTCTTCAATGGTTTCTGTAACGAAAGGCTTTTGTAACTAAAATTTTACATAATGATATTTGTGAACTAAATTTTTTGTGATTTTCTTCTTTTTATTCAAAAGAGGGTTTCCACATAAATATTATATGTCTTGCTTCTCTCTCCCTATTTTGTGTAATTATTGTCACCGTTTATCTTCTCGATTCCACTGTCTTGCCGGTGTTTATTACCCAACAAGTAATATTAGAGAAAGGTTGTCGGCACCAACTGCTAAATTTCGTTAAAATCAATAGAGATAGGCAACAATATGATTTGCTTAACGGCATGAACTATGATATTTAGCAAAGTAAGATGAAGGAATTGTTCGTTAAGACAATGCATAAATCAGTGTTCGCAGCATAAAAAGTTGAGGCCAAGTCTGAAGCGGATTGGGCTTTCAATATGAACAGGTCTGCGACTATATTTAGCAGTTTGTGGATGACAACGTAAATAATTACGTTTGAAAGAAGAAGAACATGAAAATATTGTGGGAGAAGCTAGAGAAACTCTATACTTCTAAGACTAGCAACAATAAGTTGTTTCACCTGATGAAACTGATGCAAGTGAAGTGTAAGGAGGGCACGTCCATTGTCGACCATTTGAACAAGTTCCAAGGATACGTGGACCAATTGAGTGGGATGGGCATCAATTTCAAAGATGAGTTAATGGGCTTGTGGATGTTAACGACCATACCAGACTCATGGGAAGTGATTCGAATTACCATTACTAATACTGCTCCCAATAGCATAATAACTCTAGAAATAGCAAAGGGATTAGTGCTAAATGAGGAGATGAGATGTCGGTCGTAAGGGACCTCCTCTTCTCAGTACTCTAAAGTACTAGTTACTGAGTCAAGGGGAAGGAGTAAAAGACATGGTCCAAAAACTGGAGAGAAGGGACGAAGCAAGCCTCGATCGAGGTAACAAAACCTCGAATGCCACCACCACAAAAAGAAGGGTTACATTAAAAGGCACTACTACAAGTGAAAGCGTGAAAACATAAACAATGAGAGCAAAGCCAAGAAGGGAAGAAGTGAGGAGAAGGCCTCGGTTTCAGTCATCACTAAAGGTGACCTCCTGTTGACATGTGAGATGGACGATGTAGTAAATGTGGTCGAGTAGGAGACAAACTGGGTGGTGGACACTGGTGTATCCCTCCACTTCACCTCTTGGAGGGAACTATTTACAACTTACACTCTGAGTGATTTTGAAGTGTTAAAAATGAAAAATAAAAAGTCATCTAGGGTCATCAGCTTATATGTGTTGCACTCCTCCGCTACAGCTAGAGAGGTAAATGTTGTCAGTAGTGGGAAGTCCTCAGACCTGTAGTACCGTCGGTTGGGTCACATGAGTGAAAAAGGGTTGAGTAACCTGGCCAAGAAGGGCCTCATCTCAGGTGTGAAGGAGACCGGACTGAGGACTTGTCCCTATTGTATGGCGGGGAAGCAACAGCGAGTCTCATTTTGTGAAGACTCGTCCACTAAGAAAGCCTAACTACTTAATCTGGTTCACACCGATATATATGAGCCATTCAAGAAAAACTCATTCGGAAGAATACAGTATTTTATCTCATTCATTGATGATTATTCAATGAAGTTATAAGTTTACCCGCTTAAGATGAAGAATCAAGTCCTTAGAGTTTTTGAGCATTTTTATACTCTGGTTGAATGATAGACGGGAAGGAAATTAAAGTGCATCTGAAGTGACAATGGCAATGAATACATCAGAGCATTTGATACTTACTGTCGGTCACATGGTATTTGATATCAAAAGATACCACCGAAAACATCCCAATTGAATGGGGTGGCCGAACGCATGAATTGAATGTTGATAGAGAGAATCAAATATGTACTCTCAGAAGCAAAGCTTTTTGGTTCATTTTGGGGGGAAGCCTTGAGAATCTCTACATATGTCATCAGTAAATCACCAAGTAGGCCACTGAATGGGGAGGTCCCAGAAAAGATGTGGTTTAAAAAGGAACCATCTTATGACTATTTTCGAGTGTTTGGGTGTAAGGCTTTTGTCCACATCCTAAAGGATGAGAAGACAAAATTAGAACCGAAGGCGATGTAATGTATCTTTCTGGGCTATGAGGAAGACGAACTGGGATATAGACTCTATGACCTAATTGAGAAAAAAACTTATCAGATTAAGGGATGTAATGTTTGTTGAGGATAAAACCATTAAAAACATAGGTAAGGAGAAGAAGGTTGTGTCTGAGAACAGTGAGACTGAGAAGACGAGTGTTAAAATTGTTCGATCGGCACCTCTTTATGAGGAGGTTGATGGCGAAGGTATGGCCAAGAAAGGTGACGAAGAGATACCGACACCTAACGAGGATGAGGATGACAACACTCCTCACAACATTATTGAACCAGCAGAGGTCGTTCCTATCCGATGATCCTCAAGAGATCGACGACCATCTGTTCGTCTATCGGCCAGTGAGAATGTATTACTCATTGATGGAGGGGAGTCGAAAAGTTCTAAAAAAGTTGTGGAAGATGAGCACAATACAGAATGGATGGAAGACAAACAGGACGAGATGAGTTCGCTATATGACAACTATACCTTTGAACTGATTGAGTTACCAAAGGAGAAACGAGCCGAAAAGAATTAGTGGGTCTTCGTTTGAAGGCTGACGAAAATAGCCCACAACCTAGATACAAGGTAAGGTTGGTTATGAAAGGCTTTAACCAGCAAAAGGGTGTCGATTTTGATAAAATTTTTATCTCGACTGTGAAAATGTCCTCAATCTGAGTGGTACTCGGATTAGTTATTGTTCTTGATTTGGAAGTGGAACGATTAGATGTGCAGACGACGTTTATTTATGGTAATCTAGAGGAAGAAATATACATGAAGTAGCTAAAATAATTCCAAGTTAAGGGGAAGGAATGTCAGATATGTCATCTAAGAAAGAGTCCATACATGTTGAAACAGGCTCCACGTCAGTGATACAAGAAGTTTGAGCTAGTTAAGGTGGGCCAAGTCTATTGAAAGATTACTTCTGATCATTGCGTCTTTGTGTAGAGATTCTCTGAAGACAATTTTGTTATCCTCTTTCTCTATATCGACGACATGTTGATTGTTGGGCGTAATGGCTCTTGAATTAAGGAGCTAAAACAGCAGCTTGGGCAGTCTTTTACCATGAAGGATTTGGGGGCGACGAAACAGATTTTGGATATTAGGATATTTCACGACCATCAGGCAATGAAGTTGTGGCTATCTTATGATAACTATATTGAGAAAGTGCTCCAATGTTTCAACATTAAGAAGTCCAAGCCAGTGAGTACCCTACTGGCTAGCCACTTTAGATTGAGTAACCAATAATGTCCATCTTCAGATGATGAAAAAGCAAGTATGAGAGGCATACCGTACTCTTTGGCCATGGGTAGCCTTATGTACACTATCGTGTGTACTAGACCGGACATAACTGATACTGTCGGCATACTCAGTCAATTTCTATCAAACCCCGAAAGAGAGTGTTGGTCTATAGTAAAGTGGATTTTGAGATATATCCAGGGGACGTCCAAGATGTGCTTGTGTTATGAAAATGACAAATCTCACTTGGTCGAATACACTAATGCCGACATAGTAGGTGATGTTAATTCCCAAAAGTCTACTTCGAAATACCTAGTCAAGTTTGCAGGAGGAACTGTCTCCTGTCAATCAAGGCTGTAGAAGTGTGTTGCTCTGTTGACAACTGAGACAGAGTTTATTACTGTGACAGAGGCCAGCAAGAAAATTTTATGTATGAAAAAGTTTGTCCGAGAACTTGGCTTCAAGTAGAAGAGGTATGTGGTACTTTTTAATAGTCACATTATAATCCATCTTTATAGAAACTCCTCATTCCACTCCCAATTGAAGCATATTGATATTCGATATCACTAGGTACAATATGTCATTGACTTAGGGTTATTGGACTTGACAAAGTCAAGATTGAGGAGAATTGGTCAGATATGATGAACAAAGTACTGCTAAAGAAAAAACTTAGAGCTTGTCACAGTATCACTGGAATAACAGATATCATTCTCCCACGGTCGTGAGGAAAAGTTTGTTGGATATGAGTCACTCCCATATGAACTCATATCCGATTGGCAAGCCGATAGGAATGGCTGAATACGCATGGGTGCAATACTGAAGTGAAGTATTGTTGTGTTCATATTGATATAACTGGAGTGAAGTTTGAGCCGGAATGGTGATATCGGGCCGGAGTGAAGTGTTGGCCGGAGAGGTGATGCTGGCCGGAGTAGCGCCGCTAGGTCGGAATGATAAGGCCGGCCGAGGGCTACTAATACAAAGGTTGGCCGAGGACACTATTGCGAAGGCCAAGGGCGGACCAATGCAGGGCAAGGCTGAGGACGGCCTGACTAATGGGCCGAGGGTGGCCTATTTGGAAAAATGGTCACTTGTAAAGTCCAGTACGGCCAGTTGACTTTCCAAAGTTTGTAGCCGATTTTACAAAATATGTTACCTGTAAAGTTTAGGGTAAAAAGACGACTTTATAGAATAGGTGACAGATCTTACAAGGCATGCCATCAACCTGCAAAGTAGGCGACGTTCAGTGAGAAGACCCATTTGTATATATGTACATCGCTATGATTCGGAAAGTGTAAGAAATAAAAGATAAAAGGAGCCATGGTTTGCTCTTTGTGAGGTTCTAGATTCTGAAATATTATAATTAAAAGATAATTAAGGTAATATAATTAAGATTAGGTTTAATTCATGTGAGAAAATTAAGTTTCAGGACCATTGGATGAATCAACAGGGTAGGCTTGCCAAGCGCACGAGTGCCCGGGGTGAGTGCTAGAAATAGGATGGGTGTGACTGCCGCGCGCCCGGCCAGCGCTCAAATTCCGGCTCAAGATATAAAAGGCCACAAGGGTTTCGTTTGGCTTATTTTTGAAATTCTCACGCACGAAGAGAGAGAGAGAGAGCACAAGGAGAAGAGCGAGGAGGAAGAATCTGATGTTCCCGGGTCCGATTCTAAGCTAGAGCTAGTTAGAAAGGTGATAAATCAAGTCGAGGTAAGTGTACTCATACCCTTTTATCTTGTTTCTTTACACTTTCATTTTGTTTTTCTAAGGTATCCTCATTTTAATACCCGATTAATTTATATTTTATATTACTCATGATTTAAGCATGTAAATACTTTAATTTCATGTTCAATTTGTGAGATTTGTGAGGTATTTCGCACCTGAAAATCCTAACCCAGGTTCGGACTACTTTTACTCGTTTATTTTGGATTTTATATATGGTTTGGCCTTAGATAATTGGAACCCACGACTTGAGTATGAAATTTTACCGATTTGGTGTCCAATTTCCCATATTTTGTGTGGTTTATGCATACCAGAACCCTAACCTGCACCTCACACCTTTCCTACTATTTCCTTTGAAACTTATGCATAAAATGGACGTAGAAAATTGAACCCTTGTTTATGAACGTGATTGATTTACATTTAATTACATATATTATGAATATGTTAATTTTGTATGTTCCAAAATCACGTTATGAACTGTTTGTGAAGAATTTATCGTCCGAAAGCTCTAAAATTACATTTGGCTTAGTGCAGTAAGAATTTTCTAATTCTTTTAAGTTCTAAAAGATTTATGCATGAAATTAAAATCATATAAGGACTTAAACTCACAAAGATATGAAAATATGTATCTTTACAAGCTTTATGGGAAAATGATCAATAAGGGATATTTTACAATTAAGTGATGGACTTTCAAGCCGTTCTCCAATAGAGTGGGACAAAGAATTGATGGGTTTAAGAGCAAAACTTCCTAAGGAAATAAGGAACTAAGAATTTGAACTGATAAATATTCATCAAATAGTATATTTTGGCATACATTAGTATATTATAGTAAAAAGTCATCATCAGCTTTGGTGTCGCGTGCGACTATGGCCCCGTCTATAGAATTTATATGTAGACAGCCCACCTCTGGATCTTAAATTGAAAGAGATGGCTTTTGATTGTGTATAAACAAATACAATTTAGGTTACGACCTACCGTTCCTTTAGTAAGTAAGGCCTACTATCCTAATCCTCAACGAAATAAGTTTTTAGCTCGATTTGATAATTAAAAAATGAAGAGGGAAAGAATTAAACAAATTTGAAAGATAACATGAAAGCATTCTTTTATATTCATGATGCATGATCACTCATATGTTTCTATTTCCTTCCTATATGCATTATTATGTTTTGAATATGAAATTTGCATATCCCTCATAATATTGTGTCATACTAAGTATTTGACTCACTCTTTACTGTTTTGTTATCCTCTCAGATGATCAGCACGAATTCATACCCGATGAGAAGGAGTAGAGGATCAATGCCTAGTTTAGGGCTTGGGATGATGCATTCTGCATTTGGGGGATTTATATTTTATATTTTTGGTATAGACAATGATTCTTTGAGGATCAGGAAGATTGTATATATATTTTTTGTTCTTTTATAATTTTATTATAGGGAAGATCTTATGTTTTAGTTAGAATATGGTATTTTGGATTATATAATGCTTCCGCAGGTTTATGAAGAGTACTCTAAGGCTTCGTGGCATCTCTCTGTTCCATCTTAGTGTTTGGAGTTATGATGTTGGAGCTGCATATGTATTGTGGCGATTTTTGGATTCTGTGCTTTGTGATTGTGTGGATTTATATGTATATTGTAGAGGATTTTATATAGGTGTATTAGGCCAATTACCATATTATAGTCAGATTTCTATCGAATTTTGGGTTGAAAATATGGTACATCACAGTTGGTATCAGAATAGAGTTGGTTTGAAAGATGCCTTATGATTTGAGTTGATTGACCATAGTTGTGCACTAGGTTAAATTGAGTTGATCTGATGTATAGGTTGAACTCCCTATTTAAGTAGTTTCATTAAATTTGGTGTGAAAGTCTAACCCAATTGTTAATGTATAATAATAAGGAATCAGAATGTCAGGCCGAGGAAGAAACTCTGGAGTCAATTCTCGTCAAAATTGGGAGGAGGAGTATCTAAACATATGGGACTGATGGCCAACATTATGGAGATAATGGCTCAGGGATATCGCCATCTTGAGCCAACCCTAGTCCCTGCTCTAGCTCCAACTCTAGTGAATCCGGGAGCTTCGACGTATGATAGGTTCAACAATGAAAGGGCATCAGAGTTTTTGGGAGATCCAGACCCGGTCAAAGCAGAGACGTGGATCAGAAGAATCGAGAAGATCTTCGCTATTATTCACTGCCCAGAAGAAGATAAGGTAACTTTCGCAACATAATATAAGTTAGAGGGCGAGGCTGACCATTGGTGGTTGGTACAAAAAGGAGCCATGGGAGTCCTTAAGGACCAGATCACTTGAAAAATATTCAAGGAGGAATTCTTTAAGAAGTATTTCCCAACTAGCCTGCGAGAGTAGAAGGAGAACGAGTTTTCACGGCTACGATAAGGGAATCGGACCGTGGCAGAGTATGCGACCATGTTTACGGAGTTACCCCGATACGTCCCGCACATAGTTGATGATCCAGGTAGGAAGTTCTAGTCAGGGCTAAGGGACAATATCAGGAGGTAGCTGGTCACGCACAAGCTGTATAATTATGGAGAGATTTTGGACCGGGCCTTCATATTTGAGAATAAGCTTGAGCAACAGCAATATTTCACAAAGAGATTTAGAAATTTAGGAAGTTTGGCTGTTGGCCAAGGCTCGGGGTTTGGAGGGCCTCCAAGGAGGACGAAGCCCGAAAGTAAACGAAAGAGGAAGGCAGAGCATCCAGCAGCGGCAGCAGCACCAAGTCTGCCAGCAACTGATGATGTTTGTGACTATTGCAAGAAGTTCCATAGAGAAAAACCATGCTACAAGCAGATGAGAGCTTACTTTAATTGCGGCACGACTAGTCATATGGTTAAAGATTTCCCTATTCCGAGGAGGCCAGTGGAGAAGAAGTTGATCATTATGAGGAAAGCCTTTACAGTTACGACCCGAGAAGCGGAGGCATCAACGAATGTGGTAGAAAGTACCGTCACCATCTTTAGTACTCCTGCACATGTTCTTCTAGATTTGGGCTTGACCCATTCTTTTATGTCCCCAAGTTCTGCAAGTAATTTGTTGTCTCCTCCGAGGATCTTGAATCATATTTTGGTAGTTTTTATACCCTCAGGATCGCTGGTGGTTACGGATATCTTATATCCAAGGTATGAAGTTTCGATTAATGGGTTACAGTTGATACTGGACCTAATTTTGCTCGAGATGCACGATTTTAATGTGATCTTGGGTATAGATTGGCTGGCAAGTTATCACGCCAGTGTGGATTGCTTCCATAAGCAAGTTCACTTTGCTATTCTGGGATGTGAACTATTCTATTTTCAAGGCGTGGTGCGGAAGGAGCCACCGTGTTTTATTTCGGCTTTACACGCCCGTTATATGATGGATTATGGATGTCAAACCTATTTGGATTATGCTTGTACGGTTGGGATTTTATAGTGTGCCGGCTAAGAATATCTCGATAGTTAGCGAGTTTGAAGATGTTTTTCCTGAAGAATTGGCTGAGTTACCACCCAATCAAGAAATTAAATTCGAGGTTGATATTGTTCCTGGTTTTGCACCAGTCTCGAAGGCACCATATAGGATGGCACCTGTCAAACTGAAGGAGCTAAAGCAGCAGCTGTAGAAGCTTCTGGATAATAGATTTATTTGGCGAAGTGTATCTCCTTTAGGTGCCCTGGTGTTATTTGTCAAGAAGAAGGATGGATCGTTGTGGCTTTGTATCGATTATCAGAAGCTGAATAAGATCACCATTAAGAACAAGTATCCTTTGTTGATGATTGATGACCTATTTTATCAGCTACAAGAAGCGCAAGTGTTTTCAAAGGTCAATCATCACTCGAGGTACCACCAGTTGAGAATTAAGAAAGAGAAAGTAGTAAAGACAGCCTTTCAGACGAGGTACGGTTATTACGAATTTCTAGTTATACCCCCGCTACTTTTATGGATTTGATGAATTGGGTATTTCGACCATACTTGGATAAGTTTGTAATGGTGTTTATTGACAATATATTGATTTATTCGAAGAGCTATGATGAACATGCTATGCATTTGAGGATTGCGCTCCAAACGCTTAGGGAGGAGAAGTTGTATGTCAAGTTGAAGAAGTGTGAATTTTGATTAGAAGAAGTTACATTTTTGGATCATGTTATATCGAATGGAGGCATTTCTGTAGACCTCAAAAAGGTTGAGGCTGTTGTTAATTTGAGCCGACCGTCATCGGTAACCGAGGTCTAGAGTTTCCTTGGGATGGCAAGTTATTACCATAGGTTCGTGGAGAATTTCTTTAGAATTTCTATGCCGCTGACCCGCTTAACAAGGAAGGACGTTAAGTTTTTCTCAATGGATGATTGTGAGCAAAGTTTCCAGGAGTTGAAGGACCGACTGACATCTACCCCGATCCTAACAATTCCAGAATGTTCCGATGGATTCGAACTTTATTGTGATGCTAGCAGGACGGGTTTGGACTGTGTTCTGATGTAGCGCAGAAAGGTGATAGCTTATGGATCGATGTAATTGAAGATCCATAAGAAGAACTACCCGATGCCCGATTTGGAGCTTGCAACCGTGATTTTTACTCTAAAAATCTGGATGCACTATTTGTATGGTGAGAAGTTCTTGGCATATTCGGACCACAAGAGCCTCAAATATCTCTTTTCTTAAAAATAGTTAAATATGAGGCAAAGGAGATGATGGATTATCTAAAGGACTTTGATTGTGAAATCCAGTATCAAGCGGGTAAGGGCAATGTGATAGCGGACGCTCTGAGCCGTCAAGTATGTTATATGGCCCATTTGAGGATTAAGGAGATGGAGATGTTGGAATGTATGAAACATTGTGATATCAAAAGGTATGCCTAAGGAAATCAGATGATCTTGTCACATTTTTGTGTCCAATCAAAGATATTGATGCAAATCAAGGAAGACTAGATGAATGACCCATTCTTAGCCGATGTTGCTAGAAATTTGGACCAATACTCTAGAGTTTATTTTAGTGTTTGAGCCGATGGAGTCTGGAGGTTTTGGGACCGGATTTGTGTGCCCAATGTCAAAAGGTATGTTATATGGCCCATTTGAGGATTAAGGAGATGGAGATGTTGGAATGTATGAAACATTGTGATATCAAAAGGTATGCCTAAGGAAATCAGATGATCTTGTCACATTTTTGTGTCCAATCAAAGATGTTGATGCAAATCAAGGAAGACTAGATGAATGACCCATTCTTAGCCGATGTTGCTAGAAATTTGGACCAATACTCTAGAGTTTATTTTAGTGTTTGAGCCGATGGAGTCTGGAGGTTTTGGGACCGGATTTGTGTGCCCAATGTCAGAGAATTGTAGGAGGAAATTATGAAGGAAACTCACCGGTCCAGGTGTACGATCCACCTGAAAATTAATAAGATGTATCAAGATTTGAGAAAAATATTTTGGTAGAAATATGGCCTTTGTGGGGAGATGTTTGATCTACCAGCAGTTGAAGGCCGAGTGTAAAAAGCCATCCGGTCTTTTACAACCTTTGCCTATTCTTAATTAGAAATGAAAAGATATATCCATGGACTTTGTGTCGGGATTGTCGAGGATGCCTAGGAATCATGATGCCATTTGGGTGATTGTCGACCGACTCACGAAATCAGCACACTTTCTGGCTATTCAAACGACTTATTCGAGGGACCGATTAGCCCAGATGTATATTAATGAAGTCGTAAGGTTGCATAGGATCCCAGCGACTATTGTGTTAGGTCAAGACCCGAGGTTTAACTCCAAATTTTGGAGAAGTTTGCACCATGAGTTGGGGATGAATTTGAAGTTCAGTACAGCTTATCATTCGCAGATGGATAGATAGTCCGAACGAGCCATTCAGATCTTGAAAAACATGTTGAGGGCCGCAGTTATGGAACTGAAAGGCAATTTGGATGATCATCAAGTATTGGCAGACTTCGCATATAATAGTAGTTACCAGGCAAGTATTAAAATGGCCCCATTCAAGGCCCTATATGGAAGAAAGTGCCAATCGTCGATTCACTAAGAGGAGATAGGTGATAGATGGCTTATGGGGCCAAAGATTGTTATGCAAACGTCAAATAAGATCCAACTAATTGATGAGAAGCTGAAGGTGGCCCAGAGCTGACAGAAAAGTTATACCGATCGGAGGAGATCAGAGCTGAAGTTTGAAGTCAAAGACTTTGTCTTTCTGAAGGTATTGCCATTGAAGGGCGTATCCAGATTCAAACTCAAAAGGAAGCTGAAGCCGAGATTTATAGGCCCGTTCGAGACTTTGGAGAAAGTGGGGGAGGTGGCCTATCGATTGGCCTTGCCACCGACTTTGGGAGAGGTACGCGATGTCTTCCATGTGTCCATACTCCGGAAGTATATTTATGATCCTACTCATGTCATCGACTATGTGCCTCTATCAATCAGTGAAGATTTGTTATATATCGAGGAGCCTGTGCAGATTTTGAACCGTAGGGACCAACTATTGCGGACAAAGACGATTCCTATAGTCAAGGTCTTATGGAGGAATTATACCTTGGAGGAGGCTACTTGGGACAAGGAGGATGAGATGTGGGAGAAATATCCCCACTTATTTTGAGGTATGTGATGATTTTTAGGACCCATTAATTTCGAGGACGAAATTTTCTAAGTGGGAGAGAATTGGGAGGTTTCAGATTCTGAAATATTATAATTGGAAGATAATTAAGTTAATATAATTAAAATTGGGTTTAATTCATGCGAAAAAATTAAATTTTGGGACCGTGGGACGAATTGGCGGGGTAGACCGGTCGAGCCCTTGAACGCCCGGGGGGGCACTGGAAATAGGATGGGCGAGCCTGCTGCACACCTGACCGGTGCTCAAGTGCCGACCCGGGATATAAAAGGCCGTGAGGGTTTTGTTCGGCTTTTTTACGGCATTCCCATGCACAAAGAGAGAGAGACAGTGCAAGGAGAAGAGAGAGGAATAAGGATCTGAGGTTCCTAGGTCCGATTCTGAGTTAGAGCTACTTAGAAATGTGAAAGATCGGGTTAAGATAATTGCACTCATACCATTTTCTCTTATTTCTTTGCACTTTGGTTTCATTTTTTTAGGTATCCTCGTTCTAATTCCCGATTAGGTTTATATTTTATATTACACATGACTTAAGCATATGAATACTTCGATTTCATATTTGATTTGTGAGATTTGTGCAGTATTTCACACACGAAAATCCTAACCCACGCTCGAACCACTTTTACACATTTATTTTGGGTTTTTTTATGATTTGGCTTTAGATAATTGAAAATCATGACTTGAGCATAAACTTTGACCGATTTGGTGTCCGATTTTCCATATTTTGTGCAGTTTATACACACTGGAATCCTAACCTGCGCCCTGCACCTTTCCTACCATTTCCTTCAAAACTTATACATAAAATAGACTTAGAAAATTGAACCCTGATTTATGAACGTGATTGATTTGCATTTAATTACATATATTATGGATATATCAATTTTGTATGTTTTGGAATTATGTTATGAACTATTTGTGAAGGAATTTATCGTCTGAAAGCTCTAAAATTGTATTTGGATTAATACGGTAAGAATTTTCTAATTTTTTTAAATTTTAAATGATTTATGCATGGAATTATGATCATGTGAAGATTTAAACTCACAAAGATATGAAAATATATACCTGCACAAGCTTTATGGAAAAGGAATCAATGAGAAATATTCTACAATTAAGTGATAGACTTATGAACCATTCTCCAGTTGAGTGGGAACGAAAAATTGATGGGCTTAAGAGTAAAATTTCTTAAGAAAATATGAAACTAAGAACTTAAACCAAGCAAACACAATCCAGGCTATGACCAACCGCTCCTTTAGTAAGTAAGGCCTACTACCCTAGTCCCCAACGAAATAAGTTTTCAGCACAATTTAAGAAATTGGAAGCTATCATGAAAGCGTTCTTTTATATTCATGGTGCATGATCACTTATATATCTCTATTTTCCTTCTATACGCATTATTATGTTTTGAATATAAATTTTGCATACTCCTTGTTATATTGCGCTATATTGAGTATTTGGCTCATTCCTTACTATTTTGCCACCCCCCTTCAAATGATCAGTATGAATTCATACCCAACGAGAAGGAGTAGAGGATCAGTGTCTAGCTTAGAGCTTGGGATGATGCATTTTTGTATTTTGGGGGATTTATATTTTATATTTTTGGTATAGATGATAATTCTTTTGAGATCAGGGGGATTGTGTATATACGTTTTGTTCTTTTGTAATTTTATTATAGCAAAGATCTTATGCTTTAGTTAAAATGGTATTTTGGATTATGAAATTCTTTCGGAGGTTTGTGAAGAGTACTCTGAAGCTTAGTGGCATTTCTCTATTCCATCTTAGTATTTGGAGTTATGGCGTTGGAGCCGCATATGTATTATGGCGATTTTTGGATACTGTGTTTTATGATTGTGTGGATTGATACGTATATTATGCCGATTTTGTACAGGCATATTAGGCCGATGATCGTATTACAGTCGGATTTCTACTGGATTTTCGGTTAGAAATACGGTACACACACTCTTGTACTCTGTTCTTCAAGAATTTTTGTAATCAATGATTTTTATAACCAAAATTTTACATAGTGAGATTTATAGACTATATTTCGTGATTTTCTCCCTCTTATTCAGAAGAGAATTTCCACGTAAATATTATATATCTTATTATTCTCTCTCCCTATTGTATGTGATTGTTGTCACCGTTTGTCTTCTCAATTGCACTATCTTGCCGGTGTTCATTGCCGAACATCAGGCACCTGTCAACCGGAAAGTTCTTTAGATTGAGCCAAGTCTTATGCAACATGAGATGTACCACCGGATGATATACCAAAAAGGTATAAGATTCATGAGAGAATAACTCAAAATCCAACATTATGCACTTTGTTTATTTGTTTCTGCTCTAGTCATTTTCATGCCGCATCTCAAGACAATAAGGAAGTTTTGAAAAAGCAGAGTTACAATGAAATGGCAGTGACACCACCGACTCTGACGCAATGAGATGATATTAGTAAGACCATGCACAAGAGCCGGGTGCCGGGTCGGCATACCAATCCATGTGAGAATTGACTCTTTTGGTGCGACCATTCCTGTTTTCAACTGCATGATTAGTCTGTTTGTCCCCGCTAGCGCCGTTTTTAAGGAGCTGTTTGAGTAGAGCTTCCTTGGCGGTGCTGCCGAATAGTACTTAAAGAGCACTTTTCTCAGGTGGAAAGCTCCTTTGTTTTCTAGTTTCACTTCCCGAGTAAGCTTCAAAAAAGCTTTAAAAGCATTTTTCAAACTCCTTTCAACTTGTCGAGAAGCGTAAGTTATTTGTGACAAATATGAGTTGGACAAGCTTCAACTTGTTCTGAAACTATTTTGGAAAGTCGGTCGGACAGCAGTGTTCAATCTGACATGTGCTCCTGGTGGATATCTTGTGACCATTAATATTATGGCAGGAAACAGGCATGCCTGCCAACAGTTGAGGCACTTTTTGTAAGTTCTGTTTATGCAGTACACTTTTTGCTTGCCCAATGGCCCTAATCCTTGGATAATGCTAGCTAGCATTGTTTGTATCGATGACAACACTATTCAGACCGGCGGTATCCCTGTTTAGGGCCATATGGATGAGTAAAATTGGCTATGGATCCTGATCTCCTTTCCCCATCTTGCCTTATAGAAGTTGCATCTATTACCAAATTACTAAAACACCTACCTAGATTGGAATTTTGTTAAAAATTAATTTTAATTTCCTAATTTAATGGATACATTAATTTGATATTCATGAATATTGTACAGTGATTCATCATAAGAACATTATTTTTGAATTTAATTAATACATATTTAAGTATTTAATTTTGAGCTGTATTGTCTGTATAAGATAGCTGTTCATATCTATGTTAGGTTCTACTCTTTTATTCCTAAACCACTGTTTTTATATCTCGTCTAATTTAATATTAACTTGGTACATTAATATAATATAAAATTAAAAATTATTCTTCGTATGAATTATATAAAAATACTAGAGAGAATCAAACATTTGCAACATTATCATTACATTGGGGGGATATTTTATAGTTTAAGCCCGTAGTTTTTCCAAGTCAAAATAATTACGTGGCCTACCTTGAACTTCAAAAGTATGTACGTTACATGAAAAGGAAAGCATTGTTAAGGATATCATTCTGACTCCTATGGTTAACTCCTCTTACCTGTACAGCTTGAAGAGGATGCATTTCAATCCAGGCGATGCCCTCTGAAAGCAAGCCATCTTTGATATGCTTTCTCTTTCTCCATACCTCCCAAAGCAGGTCATTCTTTGCAGTTTCTTTCTTTTCTGTGTCTTCTTTTACTCAAACGGGATTAGTTAAGAGCAGCAAGCAACTGGGACAGCAGCACTGATTGAAAAAATACCAGCTTTGAGTGATTTTTACGCCTACATCTTGCGATCATATTTGGTAACCTTCGAAGCAAGCTAACCAAACATCCACCAACCCCCGCCCCCCCTCCCCACAAAATAATAATAATAATAATAATAATGAGTACAGAAGAAAAGCCTGTTCATTTGTTGGTAGGAGGCTGTCAACTTTGTTAGGTAGCTATTTTTTGTCACGGAAAATTTGTGCCCTTATTTTGTGGGCTTGGGCCAAATTCGAAGGAATAATTTATGCTCCATGAGAGTCCTACACATAGCAACAGGATTAAACTCTTTACCACGGATGCGATTACGACGACCTAAGTTGTACTCGCCAACTGTATTAAACCATGTGAGATACTTCGTAGTTAACTTATTGATATTGATCAACATGAAATGAAGAGTTTGAGAGGAAATTTGAGCAAGAAAAAAATATTAAATTAATACATCAAAGATTAAGTTGACAAATGTGATAAAGGAATAACATTTGAGATCCATCAAATGGAAAAATTTAATCTCTCTTAGAAACTCTTAAATACAAGTTGATAGTAAAATTTATAATAATTCATTAAACAAACTACTAATAATTCATAAAAATATAAAATGGCTAAATAATTAATTATATAATAATACTACTTTATTTTCAATCTTTTCAAACCAGTTGCGGAAGTGGTCAAGATATGAGGTAGAGTAACTTAGAGTTACTTGTACTTAGTTGTGGCTCTATTGTTCAATTCTATCTTTAAAAGTTGGTGGTTGAATGTAGGGTCTTGAATGTTTGTTATCACTTCATCAATATTTTACATGTCATCAAAGATAATGATCATATTACCAACAAAATAATTGTCTTTAATTGAGACAATATTAGTAATATTACTTGCCCATGTCTTGGCGATGCTGTTTTCTTAGATTCTTGAGATTACTAGAAGAAGAGATTTGAAATCAAAGATTTAGATCAGATACCTTTCAATCCTTTTGTCAACATTACTTCAAGCACTATAGAATCTATGCATATCAATCGATCCTAATTTCCATGCCACTTATGCTTCGATGAAGGCTTTTAGGCTAGAATAGGTATGTACAGTAAGGAAAAATTGTAAAAGAATGTGGAATGTGAAAGCCTTGAAATTAAATCTAGAAAATAAATGAATAGTTTTCTCAAAAGAGGCAATTGACAAGTATTTAAGAAGATTTTTTAAGAGCAGACTTTTTCCTTGGATTCATTGTCTCCTTGAATTGTGAAAAAAAGATATTTATAGAAATGATAAAAAAAATTAGTTCAAAAATATGAGTCAAGAGGAAGTCCGCACCTCAACGTGCAATAGTTAAACAAGGGGCCCGATCTCTTATGTATATGTACCACTCAAGTGTATATCAGGTGTGGATAATCTATGTAAAAGAAGCTGGTGAGCTTCTCGAGGTATGTCACGTTTCAAGAATACAATATACGTAAGTCAAAAATAAAATTTAAAATAATATATTTCATTAATCATAAAAACTCAACTCGGGAGTGACAATCCGTGCATATATATGACCTAATATAATAAAACCCACACAATATCTTATTGGATATAAATTCGGATAACAAAATATATGACCTGTTATCAAAATATCGCATAAGAGGTATTCAAATGTAACAACAACTCATCAATATAAAGTAATAACTTCAATATATCTCATATATGGGCCAAGACCCTCATCTGACTATAAATAATAACCATAATATACCACTGAGATCAAAAACATAATCAATATAAGTATTTTCACTCACCAATAGAGATATGCTGCGTCAAATCACGTCTGAATTCCTACAAACATATCCATGCTACTATTTTGAAGGAATAAAATATAAAAACGTGAACCGGTGGCTCAACAAGTATTATCAGATATAAATAAAATAATGCACATAAATCGGATAAAATGGATACCACATAACAACCATGTAAAACGAAACATAATGTCCGTAAAATCCTTAAAAATCGAGGAGATGTCTCATATTAAGTCATCGTCCGTATCAAACAATCCTTCTGGGACATAATCATAACAAACAATAATTCGGTCAAATTTCATAAACGATATCATATCATATAATCCGAAATCAGATCACATAATCATCATCGTCACCACATCCGTGTAAGACACATACCATCATCTAAATCCAAATCTCATATTTCATATGCTAAAATCAAAGGAAATCGAAATCAAAACATATAAATATAAAATAAGTTCGGAGGCTTAACACATCAATACATACAATACATTTTTATCACCCAACCGTGAGCCAAACCACGTATCTCAAATCACAGTCCACTTAAATACATGTAGAAATATAAGGCATATACAAAATCGAAGAACCAAATATTCATAATACCAACTTGAGGAAGAATTATCCTTATCCGGTAACCACATCTATATTTACTGCGATTTAAGCCAATAACTCAAGGCCCGGCTGCATTTTAGGCTAGCTGCTCAAGGCCATCTATATACTTTGTCTCCCATAAATTAGAAACTTGCTAACTACGTTTTACCATCCACAACTTTGGATGCAACCTAAAATTTTGTTATATATTAGGACGTCCAAGTATATTAGTTTTTTGTCAATTTCTTATGATGGTTCTCATTAAAATGTATGGGACGGGTTGACTACATCAAAACTTACATTCCTACAAACGGAAGAAAGATCACATATCACATATATCTCCGTTGGGAGAGACGTCACAAATAGCCAATACCTTGGATCACAAATCGACCCCTAGAGTCTCAAACCATCATGGTCCCATAAAGTAGCAACCTCATCCCCCAACAACATACATGTGGACCTATGCACAACCTAATCTATGGTTCCACAACATATAGATACACAATATATCTCTGTTGGGACCGAAGTCTCCCCGTTGGGAGAGACGTCACAAATAGCCAATACCTTGGATCACAAATCGACCCCTAGAGTCTCAAACCATCATGGTCCCATAAAGTAGCAACCTCATCCCCCAACAACTTACATGTGGACCTATGCACAACCTAATCTATGGTTCCACAACATATAGATACACAAATATACATATATACCGTCCGGGTATCCAAAACCCTCCAAATTACAAATACTAGTGTAAAACCATCGAACAACCTATAAAATATATATGCAAGTATAGAATAAAAAGATGGGATGCATAAAAATAACAAGCAAATTAGTAAAATCTTCAAACAGTGGTCAAATATTATCAGACACGAAATTAGACCAAAGATAGGGTAGAGGATATTTGTTTTAACCTTATACTCCGTAAATAAGAAGAAAGGATGCTCCGGAGAACCGAATCGAACATTTCTCTCTCCAGTTGTGCCTCTTTCTCTCTCTACCAGTGTGCTTTCTCTCTCTTTTGCGTTGTGCCACCTCGCCCGCTACCGCCACTGCCTCTACCTGCGAGTTGCCGTTGCCTCTACCTCATTTTGTGACCACCATCCTTCCCCGGTAAGCTCTCTCTCTCCGCGTCACGTGTGCCGCTCACGCTCCAGCCCCTTTCTCTCTCTGCGCAACCGTCTACCGCGCGCGCCGCTGCCACTCCTCTTGCCACTGCTGTGCCAATCTCCTCTCTCCGGCCGACGCAAAGCCCATGCCACAGCCCCACTCTCCCCTACATGAGGCCATCTCGCCGCCTCCCATGGCCATAGCCGACTGTCTGCGCATAGCCTCCTCCACGCATGCCTCGAACGGCCACCGAAAGCTTCCTTCTCTCTCCTCCTCTCCCTTCTCCTCATTCTCTTT
>JAODPA010134360.1:0-16517 GCA_025585075.1 Nepenthes mirabilis
ATTA
The DNA here is from genome assembly GCA_025585075.1 of Nepenthes mirabilis. NCBI lineage: Eukaryota > Viridiplantae > Streptophyta > Magnoliopsida > Caryophyllales > Nepenthaceae > Nepenthes > Nepenthes mirabilis. Next base: position 5 of record JAODPA010134360.1, read on the forward strand.
TTTTTAAATTAGAGAATTGATATATTCTTAATGCGTCACTGGTTCTCGGATTGTGGTACGAATTAGAAAGCTTTCTATTATTCTGCTGCAGGTCGAATTGGAGCGAGTTCGATCTCCATCACTATTAACTTAAAACCTACGTACCACAAATTATAAACAGAAAGTCAATGGACGGCGAGAATGGCTCCCACAATATATCCTTCGACTCTCAAATTAGAAATATTTATCAAATAATAGAAAAATATTAGGAGGATGTGAGGAATATATAGATGCATATAATAGTGGATGTAGTGTTTGGATGCGCCAACTGATGGGCAGTTTAGAAGTGCATCCGGTTGAAGGGCATCTTGGAGGTGCGCCCACTGAAGGACGGCTTGAAAGTGCACCCGCAGAAGGGCAGTTTAGAGGTGCGCCTACATAGAGGCGTTACTTCGAGGAGTGCCTGCAGAGGGATGACTTAGAGGAGTACCCGATTGAAGGATGGCTTGGAGGTATGCCTACTGATTGGCGGCTTAGAAGTACACCCACAAAGGGACGGGTTAGAAGTGTGCCTCTATAGAGGGGAGGCTTAGAGGAGTAGAGGGGTGACTTAGAGGAGTGCCCACAGAGGGGCGGATTAGAGATGTGCCTGAAAGAGTGGCGGCTTAGAGGAGAAGGACTAAACCGCACTGATGGGCCCGCATCTTGGTCACCTGAGAGGAGGGTTGGCTCTTGGACAGCGCACTCGTGGCTCTAGGACAGAGGGTTTGTGGCTCCAGGACGGAATACTCCTAACTCCGAAACGAAGGACTCTTAGCGCCGGGATGAAGGGCTCCTAGCTCCGGGATGAATGGCTCCTAATTTCAAAATGGAGGGCTCTTGGCTCCGAGATGGAGGGTTCCTGGCTCAGGGATAGAGGGTGTGGCTTAGAGACGGAGGGCTGCTAACTCCAAGATGGAGTGCTCCTAACTTCAGGACGAAGGGCTCATGGATCCGAAACAGAGTGCTCTTGGATCCGGGACGAAGGACTCATGGCTCTAGGATGGAGGGCTCTTGACTCTGGGATGGAGGGCTCATGGCTGGCTCCGGGACGGAGTGCTCCTAGCTTCGAGACAAAGTGCTCCTGACTTCGAGACGAAAGTCTCATAGCTCTGGGAAGGAGGGCTCGTGGCTTCGGGATGGAGTGCTCTTTAATGGATGGTAGGTCTCTTGGAAGGAAAGTAGCTCCTAAGTGGAGGGATCTTGGCTCCCAAACAGAAAGTGACTCCTAAATGGAGGGTAGAACTCCTTGCAGCTCCTGGTTGGAGAGTAGGCCCCAGTCTTGCAAATGCTGAGCCATTTGGAGCTTGTTGGAGTTTGTCCTTTCAAGTTTGAGGGTGTCTGATTTTAAAATGTGATCGGCAGATGCACCCCTCTTGATTGGGTAATGTGGGACATTTCACTTTGAAAAAATTTTGTTAGATTGGAGTTGAGTTATCGGCCTGCTGTAAAACCCGGGCCCTTAGACCTATGGCTGCTAAACCCATTACTAGCCTCCCATGTTGAGAGGTTTAAAAATTCAACTCCCTGCATGTCATGATAGGACATCATCTTGCGCAATCCCACTGACTTAATGCTAATTGATGTCATCTTCTGACTATAAAGGGAGGGGCTCTCCATGCCTTTCTTCATGAATCTTCTTCACCAACCAGGTAATGTGAGAACTTAGAGTTGGTATGGAGCCCACACAATCACAAGCCAAGATTGGAGGGAGTTGCCCTTCCTCGCTTAAAGTTGATGATATGGGGATGCATCTGAAATCTGCCCTGGCTATTAGCGAGTCGTCGAGGGGGCCAAGCACTGATCAATCTTTGCCAGTTGAACCATGCAAGAGTGACTCGTTTGGATGGACCATGGGCGATGAGCCCCGCGGCAGACTTCAATGCTAGAACTGACTGCTAGCATCAACTGTGAATGGTCAAGTATTGGGCCAAATTTGAGAGCTCATAGAGCGAAAGCCTTATACTCCAAATCAGATCGCCATACTACGAAGGCGCGTACTAGGAGGCCGAGCGATGACTTGTCGCCTTCCAGAGAAATTATGGTCGAAGAGGCTAAGGGAAAAGGATTCAGCTCTGCCTGTAGGGCTCTTGCTAATCTTGGATCTTCTTATTGGTGCCTCTGAAATGGGATGCTTGAGATCAACGTATATATAACTTGATCGATTTTTAGAAATAGAAGAGAAACCTTCGTCGATTTTAACCGCAGGCCGTCCGAGTCTCAAGTGAGATTCAAGAGTGCACAGAGGAAAGATCTCAGGCTCGGTATCAGATCACCTCACTATAAGGACGCATTTCGAGAGGTCGAGAGACGACTTGCTTTAAGATAGCCGATCATTTGAGTTGTAACAGTAGGATGCACTTTGCATTCCTGGGAAGGGTCCTTCTCATCATGCATTGCTATTGGTGAACCAACTGATGAGACTAGGGGCGAGGAGCCCCCAGCGAACTCCATTGCTGGAGTTGAAGATCCTTTGGCTCACAAGTCGAGTGAATGGGTTAACACCATGACCACAGCCAAGCCTGGGATCCTGATCTCAATAACTTCCACTTTGAGGATGCCCCTTTGCTTTCTAGTAGAGTGTTAGGGCTGCCAGGGATGACTTGTGCCGGATTCCAATCATTTTTGTGAAGGGAAGTCGTGTCCCTGAGGAGACGTGGTTGTCGTTTAAGCCTCTTGGCTTTGACAAACACATCTGGTTGGCCATGCTTACCCCTGCTAAGTGGAGGTCGTGGCGCTGAGAAGATGTGGCTGCCGGCTAAGCCTTGAGATTATAGTTGTCGGGCTTTTGCTAAATAGGTTGTCGCCCACATGTACCGTCAGCGCTCGGTACTATTAGAGGGCATCATAACTTTCATACGTCTGATCCTAATCCGTTGACCGTCGTTGACTGATGGTGCTCTCTCCTTCGAGAGGAGGTCGCCACACGTATACTAAAAAGCCCCCTAAGGTTTTGAGTTCAACCGCACATGGGCCGCTCGGTGTGAAACTGAGGTTCAATCCGACCGCATATGGGTCGATTGGTATGGGATCAAGGTTTAATCCGACTGTATATGGGCTGCTTGGTATGGGACCAAGGTTTAATCCGACAGTGTTTGGGCTGCTTGAAGTGGGATCGAGGTTTGATCCGACTGCATATGGGCCGCTTGGTATGGTGGTGCTCTTGTGACTGGCTCACCGTACCGATTGTACAGTTGGCGTGCACCGTTTCGCTGGGTCGTCTGGGTGCTTTGGTAGGCACCTCGGCCTATGACCCCTATGCTCTGTAGGATTTGATCCTTTGCCTTGAATTGGTTAGGCAACGCGCTGCTACCACGCTAGGTAGCCTATTGGCCAGTGGTTCGGGTCCTATTATCGGCCGATACTGCCTCAGGCAACCCAAATTGGTGCAACTTGGCTGGATGATATTTTTTGTGATGCGATGGGTGGCGAGCTGAGCACATTGAGCTCCTATTGCGAGTATTGTCATAACTTTTGCGGGGTTTGCCGCTATGCAACTGGTCAATGAGAGGCAATGGAATCGGCCTGTTGACTGGTGCACCATATTCTAGAGAATCGCCGAGGCCAAGCACAACCTGTGAACAAGGGAACGGCCGCTCAAGCCGGTGATCTCGTATCTGTGGCCTTTACTCTCTGAAAGGTCGGGTTTGCCTCACCGGGCCTTAGGGTTCGAAGCTAGGGCCTCCTGGCGACACTTGGAGCGACGTGGATCATATAGCTCTGGGCCTTCATCTACGCTTCATGGCACGGCCAACCTTCTGGCCATTGGCAAGCCTTGTCGCTCGTGACTACCTAAGCCACGAGATTTTCAGGCCACCAAATCTTCTACATAAGTTTGTTCGCTTTATTGGTTTAGGAGTTTGAGGGCAAAGCCCCCAGCGGAAAGTCTTTGATTGGGTGCAAGAGGTCTAGAAGTGGACGCTAGTGCACATTTTGGGCCCAATTGTCCGCCACCATAGTTACTCAAGGAGATGTTGTCGACATGGGGACGTTTTAGGCCGATGTGTTGGGATTCCCCTTCACGGCTCCTTGACACTACTCTTGGTAGAGTCTTAGAGAGGGGATCAAGCTTCGTCGCCATTGTGTATGGCCTTGGGAGCCTCAATTCACCGCAATCTAGCCCTTGGCAGCCATGGGCCCACAAAGGCCCATTCCTGGCTCAAGGTTGGTTACGACCGGACTGGTTATATCCAAAATGCATATGGGCACTGGACTGGGATGCTACTGGAGGTGATCTCAGCTTGGAATAGTTCAACGATCGGACTGGATCTTGCTGCTAGACTGAGTTGTGGTCGGACTAGACCTGGGCGCCGGATTGGATCTAGTTGCCAGGCAGGGTCAGGGTGCCAAACTAGGGCTCGGCTGGACATGAGCCGAATACATGGCACATCAGCTGGAGGCAGTAGCCAGCCGGCTACTAGACCTTCCAGTGACAAGACAAAATTGAGAGCTCACATCAACTATAAGAGATCTGCTAACGCCGCTCGCGCAGATCTGCAAGTGGATAAAATTTGGAACCGCGTGTTTCAGGACGAGGAGCACGCTATTGACCTGGATAGATCTCCTTTTACAGCGGAGATCCTAAACCGTCCGCTGCCCACCAAGTTCAAAATGCCTTCCCTTGACTCATACGATGGGAGCAGTGATCCGGTTGACTACCTAGATCACTTCCGCACCCATCTGAGTCTACAAGGATTAGAAGACTCAACGATGTGCCGCTGCTTTCTGCTCACACTGAAGGGAGATGCCTGCATTTGGTTTCATCATCTCCCTTTAGGCACCATTGGTAGCTTCCATGAGCTCACGGATCTCTTCATGGCTCAGTACACCTCGAGTCGGTAGGAAGAGAAGCAACCGTGGCACCTCTCCCACATCAAGCAGAAGCCGGGAGAGAACCCATGGCGATTCCTAGATCGCTTTGTAGCAGAGGTCAAGCGGATTCCTCGGATCATGGAGGAGATGAAACTGGGCAGTTTCATCTCCGTACTAACCTATGGAGATTTCTTCAAGCACTTAGCCCACAAGAATCCCCAAACCTTCCAGGAGGTGGAGTCCATCACCCGGGCCTACACCGCGGCAGAGGAGGCCAACGAGGCAAAATGCCTAGAGCGGACAGATCAACCTCGATCATTCCCTGGAGAGGGAAAAAGAAAGTACGGCGACAATGATCCCTGCCGCCGAAAACAGCACAAGATTGGACCACCGGAACGCAAAGACTACGGGCCTACCAGCTTTACGTTTCTGACGGACACGCGCTCAAATATCCTCATGCAAATCCGTGGAGAAAAGTTCCTGAAGTGGCCGAAACCACTGAAGAAGAACTCTGGGAACCAGTCAAAGTACTGCGACTTCCACCGCTCTATTGGGCATTCTACTGAGGACTGCAAGACGCTGCAGAGGGAGATTGAGGAGCTGATCCACAGAGGCCACCTCACCAAATTCGTCAGGGGCCCTAGGTAGAACTCTAGAGCAGCTGGCGGAGAAGGGCAGGAGCAGTCTCCTCCCCGAAACCGGGTTACAATAGGGGTGGTTAATATGATCACCACCTAACCAGCCAAGAACCCGGCCGACAACGAGGAGCAGCAGGCTGGGAGGAAAAAGCAACGCACGGTGGACAACACCATTAGTTTCAATGATAATGATTTAACTCATGTAATATCCCTCATGCTGATTCCCTCGTTGTATCCGCGCCCGTTTCGGATGGTAGTGTCAACTACCAACTAAAGCGAGTGCTCATCGATAATGGAAGTTCAAAGGATTTGTTTTACTTGGATGCGTTCTTCAAACTAGGTTTAAAAAAGAACCAGCTAAAACCTGCCGAAGGCCCATTGTATGGCCTTGACAATAAGCCTGTGCCTGTCCAAGGGACCATTCAACTGGAGGTTACCTTAGGTACGTATCCGAAAATAACAAGCCGAACACTTACTTTCCTGGTGATCGACCTACCCTCTGTGTATAACGCAATATTGGGCAGACCTTACTTGACAGCGTTCGGGGCGGTCATCTCAATTCCACACCTCAAGATGAAGTTTCTAATGCCTTACGGTGTGGGAGAGGTGTTAGGTGATCAGGATACTGGACGAACCTGTTACATGTCTTAGATCGCCCCTAGCGACAGCACTAGAACAGTTGGGGAACTCGACCATCGAGATGAGACAACCCTTCAGCAAGTACAGTCCGATAAAGCCACGGATCTAGTCCCATTTGATCAGGAGGAGTTCGAAAGGTGTGTACAAATCGGCGGCTCACTCACCGAAACACTGCGCGATGAGTTGATTGCGTTCCTGTGACGGAACGCTGATATCTTTGCATGGACTCCAGCAGACATTCCTGAGATTCTGGCGGAGGTGATGGTCCACAAGTTAGGGCTTGATCCTAGCCGGAAGCACGTCAGGTAAAAGCGAAGAAATCACTCCGTAGAAAAGCTGATCACCATCCGAGAGGAGGTGAAGAAGATGCTGGACTTAGGTTTCATTAGAGAAGTCCACTACCCGGACTTACTCTCTAATATCGTCCTGGTGAAGAAAAGCAACGGGAAGTGGTGGATGTGCATCGATTTTACCGACCTTAATAAAGCCTGCCCAAATGACAGCTTTTTCTTACCCAGGATCGACCTGCTAGTTGACTCGACAGCCGGATACGAGCTACTAAACTTCATAGACGCCTATTCGGGTTACAACCAGATCTGGATGAGTTTGGAGGATGAGGAGCACACCTCGTTCATGACTGATCAGGGCACCTACTGCTACAAAGTGATGCCCTTCAGACCAAAAAATGCTGGAGCAACTTATCAACGATTGGTCAATAAGATGTTCAAAAAACAGATTGGTCGCAACATGGAGGTCTACGTCGACGACATGCTCGTCAAGAGCAAGGTCATCTACGACCACATCTGCAACCTGGTAGAGTCATTTGAGGTGTTCCGTAAGCATCACATGAAGCTAAACCCGGCTAAATGTGTCTTCGGAGTAGCCTCCAGCAAATTCCTAGGTTTCATCGTCTCCCAACGAGAGATTGAGACAAACCTAGAGAAGATCAAGGCTCTAATAGACATGGCTCCACCACGGAGCATAAAGGACGTCCAGCGATTGACTGGACGGCTGACGGCACTGTCCCGCTTCCTCGCAAAGTCTGGCGACAAGTACCAGCCCTTATTTAAAGCCCTTAGAGGAATAAAATCCAATAGATTTCAATGGACGATAGACTGCCAGACAGCTTTCGATAAACTGAAGCGGTATCTGGCCAGCCCGCCGTTGCTAGTGTCACCCAAGGGCGGAGAAGAGCTATACCTCTACTTGGCAGTGTCGGAGGCGTCCCTCAGTTCTGTCCTCGTGCGCCATGACTCTGACACTCAACGGTCGATCTACTACGTAAGTAAAACGTTGACCGGCCCAGAGACCCACTACTCGTGCGCAGAAAAACTGGCCTTGGCGCTTATATTCTTCGCGCAAAAGTTAAGGCCCTACTTTCAGGCGCACCGTGTAGTGGTCCTTACAGACTAGCATCTAAAAAGTATACTTTAGAAATCCGATGTTTCTAGATGGTTGATAAAATGGGCTATCGAGTTGGGCGAGTTTGACATTGAATTTCGGTCCAAACCTACTGTAAAGGCACAGGCTCTGACTGACTTTATTGTCAAAATTGTGACTCCAGTTCTCAAGGAGCAGCCCTCAGAAAGTGCCGAACTACTTGACGGAGTTTCAAAATGGATACTCCGCATGGATGGATTGTCTACGGACACTAGCAGTGGTGCTGGAGTAGTCCTCACGACCCCGACGGGTTTAAGGTGAAATACTCCCTCAGGCTCAATTTCCTGGCAACCAACAACGTTGTCGAGTACGAGGCCCTGTTAGCCGGATTACGGTTAGCCAAGGAATGCTCTGCCAAGAGATCGACAGTCTACAGCGACTCCGAACTAATCATTAACCAGGTTAACGGGGACTTTGAAGTAAACAACCCTCACTTGGCCAAATACTTGGCAAAGGCAAGGGAGACCACCCAGGGTTTCGACAAACTAACCCTGGTTCATGTTTCCCGAACTGAAAACTGGAAGGCAGACCAGTTGGCTAGAGCCGCTGCAGCCGAAAACCCGGAACAATACTCGAGGGACATGAGGGAGATCCTGAACTCTCCCAGCAAAGAAAAACAAGAGGCAATGTAAATTTCCGAAGCAGAAAACTGGATGACACCTTACTTTAGTTATTTGGCTGATGGATCGTTGTCAGAGGACTCAGAGAAGGCTAAACGAATCAGGAAGACGGCCGGCTGGTACGCTGTGGTTGATGGACGACTATATAGCCGTGACTACTCAACCCCATACCTCCGGTGCCTAACTCCCGAAGAGGCTGACTATACTTTAGGCGAAGTCCACATCGGGATCTGCGGATCGTACATTGGCGAAAAAAACTTAGCGTTCAAGATCATGCGCCAGGGCTACTACTGGCCCTCGATGAAAAAGGACGCGCTTGAGTTTGTGAAGAAATATGAAAGCTGTCAGCTTCACAGTAACCTTCATCGCCAGCCATCCACAGACCTGAAGGCACTTCAGGCCCCTTGGCCCTTCTCGCAATGGAGGCTCGATATTCTCGGCCCATTTTCCATTGCCACAGGGCAAAGATAGTTTGTCATCATGGGCATCGACTACTTCACCAAGTGGGTTAAATCCATCCCACTTGCAAAGATTACGGAGCACAATGCCCTGGAATTCCTTCGCCAGAACATCATTTGTAGATTCGGCGTCCCTGAGGTTGTTGTGACCGACAACGGGACCCAATTCTCAGGAAAACGCTTCACCAAGTATTGCGCCAACCTTGGCGTCAAATTGGTCTACACTTTGGTAGCATACCCCCGAATGAATGACAGGTGGAGGTCATGAATCAAACGCTGCTCCACGGGTTAAAAAATAATTTGGAGGGCGCAAATGGCTCCTGGGTAGATGAGCTCCCCTCCGTTCTTTAGCCTTACCGGACAACCCCAAAGGAACCAACACGTGAGACACCCTTCAACCTTTGTTACGGGACTAAAGCAGTGACCCCGGTCAAAATCGGGCCCTCAAGTCTTAGGGTGGAATCTTTCGACCCCCAGCGCAACTCCCAAAAAAATTAGGGAGCACCTAAACTTGTTAGAGGAAGCCCGCAACGTCGCCAGAGTACGGACAGCGGCCTACCAATATCGAATTGCCTGATACTACAACAAAAAGGTTAAGGCATCACCATTCGATGTTGGAGACCTGGTCCTACGAGGCGTCGAAACTATAGGCAAGCTGGTCGGCCACAATAAGCTCTCCCCTAATTGGGAAGGGCCTTTCCTCGTCTCCGCCGTCCTGCGAAACGGAGCCTACAAACTCCGAAGTCGAGACAGGAAGCTGGTTCCGCGAACGTGGAATGCAATCCACCTTAGACGCTACTTCTAGTGAAAGGCATAGGTGCGTATTTGCAATATTGTGTGTGTGCGCATTCGCTTGCTTGTCTTATTTTGCAAAAATGAGTGTTTCATTAGCATACTGCCTTCCCTTCCTGTGTGCATACGTATGTATATGTGTGTTTACCTTACAGGTTATCTGACCTAGACTGCCCCTAAGTTGGGAGGGTCCTCACCCTCTCGTTAATAAATCCTGGTCATTCAAGCGGCTCATAAGTGGTCGAACATGAACCTCGGTCATCCAAGCGGCCCATTTGCGGTCATATTTAAACCCTGGTCATCCAGGTGGCCCGTGAGCGGTCTAGTATGAATCTCGGTTATCCGAGCGGTCTAGTATGAATCTCGGTTATCCGAGCGGCCCGTTAGCGGTCGTATTAAAACCTGGTCATCCAGGCGACCCGTATGCGGCCGAATCTAAATTTTGGTCTTCTAAGTGGCCCGATAGCTGTCAAAATCTTAGGGGGCTTACGCAGCACACGCAATGACCTCCTCTACGAGGAGATAGCGTGATCAGTCAACGATGGTCGAAGGCAGAAGAATCCTTCTCCAATGCTGGCTGCCCAAGTCAGCACTTAGGTAGCGCCACCAGGCTTCACCTACGAGCCGCCACTACTAGGTTGGTTAACACAACCGCCTACGAAGAGCCTAAGGACCTCACTCCTTTGGCAGCACTACCATGGCCGCCAGCCAACTGAGTTGGCCGTCCGATGCAATAGATATTCAAACACAAAAGCAGTAAAGGCAAATGGACACAAAGTTGAAAAGTTTCCATTTTATTACTTCCAAATGTGTTATAAAATACAACCAATGTACATGAATACAAGGGAGGTCCCAAAAATGTACAACATAAAAAGCTACGAGGGCGGCGGAGGCCTTTGACTGTCACGAGGCTCCCCTACGAAGCTGTCTCTACGCTGCACCGCTCTGTTGGATAGGTTGATGAGGTCAACAGGGAAGTCGGGATCGACCAACCACATAATGCGCCGATTGACATTGACCCCTTCCAACAGCCGTGCATACATCATACTCTCGACCTCGTGGGGACGGATACGGAGACTCAAATTATTCTCCGAGGTTTCCACCTGCCCAGCAAGTTGATCAATGCGCGCTTTGGCTCGATCGCTCTCTTCCTTCAAACGGGCAACCTCAATCTTTAAGTTCGCATTCTCCGCTTCAACACCCGTCAGAACAGTCTCGAGGGCAGCAGTCTCTTCATAGTGCTCCCCCCCCCGAAGTAGCCAACTTAGCATCTAACCAGGCAATCTTCGCCTCCCTGTTGGAGATCACCCGGTCTCGCTGATCCATCATCTTGATGATGGTAGCAACCACCTTCGACTTCTGCACAAAAAACAAATGAAGAACAAATTAGAAATCCTGAAAGGAGAAAGTACGCAGAAAGGCATCGCAAAGAATTATACCTCCCAAACTCTCCTCGTGGGCCTCTCAGGCCTAGCCTACAAACTTGGCCCAGGTGGCGGTGGGCCACAAGTGACGTCCTCTTGGGTTGAGCTAGCAGCAGCCTCCTCCAGAATCTCGTCCAGAAGCCCATCATCAGCATCGTCTGCAACAACCGCAGGCAACCCGGCTACAGCCTCCACAGCAGCTGCCGGAGGATCAAGATCCACCACTGGCTCCACAGTAGGCGCCTACATGACTGGAGAGCCAACAAATGGCTCCTGCACCTCCACCACTGGCTCACAGACAGGCTCCGTAAAGGACTCCGTTTGCACCACTTGAGGAGCTGCCTGCGGCGCGGGCTGCGCCAAGATAATACTTTCTCCCCTGGCCACCGGCAAGTGTTCAAAGGATTCTTCCATTCCCATGGTACTACCGGAGCCGCTGCAAATCCCAACGGCGACTTAATCGGGGCCCAATGATAACAAGGAAGGTGTCTCCAACACCATCCTCTTAGGCCGCGGACTGATAAAGTCTTCATCAGTGGGGCGAGGACAGATAAGCAGGCCCCTGGAGTCCTCCAGCAGTCCTCCTGCGGCCTAAGTTTTTGAACCGGAAAAGGCGGTCCCCAGTTCACCTTCTTGGTCTCTGCCCTAGAGACCAAGAAATCCCGTTTAAAATCCAAAAGGTGGTCCTTGACCAATTTGATCAACTACTCTAAGGACGCCGTCTCCACCACAGACAGCGTCTCGATGTACACATCCGGGACCTGGCCCCAATCCCTCGCAAGGGGCCAGGACTCCGCCACACTCACAAAAAAAATCAGTTCTTTCAGTTCTTGAGCGAACCATAAATGGCCATATTTATTTTAAGGCTAGGACGGGGGACAAGGGAAATCCATTCGCCTCCCTGATTTATTTTAAAGAACCCCTTCACCATCGGCATTGTCAACCTCCTAGAGTGCTTGCAGAAAAATACAGATGGTGCAGATTTACCGTACGGCGTTGGCATGAAGTTGGGCAACTGGGACTCGTAGGGCTTGCAGGATCGACCGCAAATCATCCGGCAGAGGAAGACGAAAGCTGCTCCTCAAGTGGGCCTTGTATATCGTTACGTGCCCTGCTGGTGGAGAGAAGGCCCCATTGTCCTTGCACGGGACCTTCCACGCAACACCCTTAGGGATATTGAACTCAACGCACAATGCTTTCACGTCACCCTTTCGAAAAACAGGGGAGATGTCGGCGATAGAGGTTGAGGCCATGGCTGACAGAAAGGCTAGGATTTCTTTGAGGAACGAAGGAAAGTTGAAGACGAAGAAGATGAAGTAAGGAGGCGTAAGAGAATATTCAAAACGAAGAGGAAAACTTAAACGGCGAAGTGTGAAACGCCTTAAACCGCCTCAGAAAGGATGCCATCATTCCTGCCACGTGTCGCCTCCCTAATTGGCCATTCAAAAGGCAAATCTCTGACGTATTAATGGCCTAAATATCTGCCCAACCAAAAGAAGACGCGTGTCTACTTTTGGCCTGACAAGCCAGCTAATGGCCACGCGTCAATCAGGGCTCGCAGAAGGTCTTTCAGATTCTGGCCAAAGACGGTCAACAGATCCAATCAACTTTTTCCTCCGGAACTAACCAAAGACGGTCAACAGTTTCGGCCAACTTTCTCTTTCGGAACTGACTAAAGACGGTCAACAGCTCCGGTCAACTTTTCCTTCTAAAACTGACCAAAGACGGTCAGCAGCTCCAGTCAACTTTTTTCCCCGGAACTGACCAAAGACGGTAAACAGCTCCGGTCAACTTTTCTCTCTGCCTTTCATAAAATCCTCCGGGATCCTCAAACAATGAAGGGCAGTGAGGGGCGTCCCATCATGAACATATTGGAGGCCAAAATTCTGGCTACCGGCATGGAGGGCTAGTGATGGGCATATCCTAATATGGGCTGGCCTACAGTCAAAGAAGGTCCAAATGGCCTACTGGACGGTCAACTCAAATAACGGCCCAACGGGAGGAGAAGGCCCAAATCCTGAAAGGTCCAAGACGGTCAACGCCAGCGTTGATCGTTGAGACACCAGTAGGCGGCCAACTCGCGTACAGACGGTCAACTTGAGCGTTGACCGGAAGTACTGTAGCAGCAAACCCAAAAAGGCATTACACTTGCTACGGCCCAAGCCCAAATTGGCAAGCGGACTCGTGCATGAAAAGCAACGATCCATTCATGATCACTTGCTTTCCTAAAAGCTGATCTTCTCCAAAAATGCGGCAATAAAGTCAGCGCCACCATTGAAGTCAAAACAGTCACAAAGAGTTGAGACAATTCGAATATCCGTTACACTGTTCAGCAGGAAAAGGATTCATCAAATCACGACTGTCAAGCCCACCAACTCTGAGAAGGTTGCCATTGCCAGTCCAGGAAGAACACGTCACATTGCCCAAAGAAGATGGCTCTCCTGTTATCCATATAAGTTAGAGGTCTTCGTTCCGGAAGAGACATGCATTCTCAGACACATGCTCACGGACAAACACGCAAGCTTACACAGAAATAGAAGCTCTCTTACTCACTCTCTAACTTGTCTTCTTGAGAACATCCAGAACAAGCTTCCTGAAAGACTTCCTACAGTCTAACCCATAAACGCTTACAAAGCTTGAACAGAGACTCATATTCTCTTTCTCTCTACACAAACGTTCATCTTCCAATCCCACCAAAGGCCTCCGGATTCCAGGAGACCATTTCGACTTTCTAAAAATCATTCCATAAAGCTTCCACGCTTTCAGGACGCCGCTTTCACACGCTCCTTGTGAGCAGGAAGCGAGAACTCACATTCTCAATGAACAAACACTCCCGACCATCCTACTTTCTTTCTCTCTCCTTTACTTATCAGTTTACCTTCCTTACTTTAAAGGCTTTATACTGATTTGAGTGTCGGAGTGTTTTCTGTGGAACAACCTCTCGCCGACACACTGACCTCTTGTTCACTTTAATGGTGTGCAGAATTCAAACTCAATGAACGAAGTCGGGTCGAGCTATCCAGATGAATCTGAATCTGTTCGAAGTCGGATCTAGGTACGCATCAATATGTAATTTTGGAACCATTATAAAATACTTTTACCAATTTTAGCTTCGTTATTGTTTGTTCTATTTATTAATTTTTATATCATATTTATATGGAAAACAAAAAACAGAAAAACAAAACAATCTAAATCACATGAGATTTCGTGTGATTCATCTATCATTATCAAAGGGTCCACAAGGCATCAACTATGCTGAGCAAAACCACCAACGTTGCTTCCAAGAGAAGGTCGCACATGGAGAAAACAAACCATTATAATCATAATAACATTTGATAGCATTTTCGTTCAGTAAGAATACATAATAATAAAATTCAAATACCATACTAATTAAACATAAAATATTCAATAATCCATCAAAAAATATTCGGATATTATGATATTGTAAAAATATTGCTATATATTAAAACGGCTAACCTATTGTTATTTGATATTGGTATAGATTTCATTCCTTTTAATCTGTAACCAAATTGACAATTGAAGTTGTGTGAAAAACTAAATGGTGACCATACCACTCACCTATGAAATAATTTTTTTTTTTTTTTTTAGGGCAAGAATCCTCAATTTTGTACTCAATAGTTGTGTTGAGATCATATTTGCCCCAAGTATCGATAAATGAGACGGCGACCCAAAATGCTCTTTGAGCAGCACGCACCCGGAAGTATGTAAGATCATCCGACCTAGCTTTTGTAGAAAGCACCAAAGAGGGTCCAAGCACAGCAAAAGGCTTAAAACGAAAGCCTAGTGTTGCGTCAAATCTAACCACGGGGTAAAAACAAAATTGGTTACCCTATGGGCCAACAAGCAGCATGATGATGCAGTACTCAATAGTGCCTTGTATGCCGAAATAATATCTTACATGCCTAAAAAGAATATCAACAAAATAAATATTGATTGGACAGTATAATAATACTTGTAAAAGATTAGGAAAAAGGACTGCCTGCTCCTTATTCAAGAATATACAACCAATTAGAGTTTTAATTTTCCTTTAATGGTTACTCTTAGCCGTTAACCTATAAATATACCATAAATTTTGATTAAGAAAATAAAAATCCTAATTCTGAATAGTAAGACTTTTATGAGTTTATATCCCGAAAAGCCTAAAGACTATTTTGCACTCCCAAAAGGGAACAAAAATATACTAGATCCCTATGATATCTCCAACTATCTTGAGATAATAGAGGTAAGATTGCCCCCCCAGTTGAAAGATCCATTATTCCTCGTCACCAAGTTCACAAGGGAAATATCTCCAACAGGCCAACCATTGCCTGCCCGGGCTATGTAGTATAATACTCTATATTTTATATATAATATATGTTATTGTTAATATATTTTTTTGGTCCATTTAAAATAATAATATGATCAAGATGTGTAAGAAAAATCAAATTTGAAGATCATAAATGGTAAAAGAAAGTAACGTTTGATTTTATTTATAAGAAATAATATATAAATGGCCCATCTACTAGCCTAAATAATAATGATTTGGTTTAAAATTGTTAAGAATATGTGTAATTCTTAGTCAATGTTAGTCTTTTGGCCCTTTGTTCTTAAATTTTAACATGTTTTAAATTTTCAATATTTTACTTGTATTTTTTGATTTAATATTTGAGATATTTCATTTTTGAGATTTATAAGTTTTGACCTTTATTTGGATTTATCTGGATTTAGATTGGACTTTGGACTTTGTGCCTTTAGATTTATGATATTTGATCGTTGGATAATTTCTTACATTCAAATTGTTTGGTATTTTGTACATTCGAGGGGTTTTCCGGGAGTAATACCTCACATCCTCAATTTTATTGTTTGTAGTGTGATAGACTAAGGTTATCGAATTTGAACTCGGATCTTGTGTTGGGTGATAACCATTTAAGATAGACCTCTGTTTAGATGTATGTTAAGTTGGCAACAAGATATAAAAAAATAAGACATCATATATTACGTAAGATTTCGGTTTACTTAACAGATAAAAATAAGAAAAATCTATAATCCGGTTAGTAGAAGTAAATGCAGAATCTCGAACCATAAAAAATTAGATAGATTATGAATAATGTATAAATGCACGTATAAAAGCAAATAATCAAAACCAAGGTACAACATCATAACCTAAGATAATCATAATTGAAATTTACATATCCCGGAAGTATCCTTGTGGCAGATATAAATATATTATTTCACTTATTCACGAGGTTCACGTAGTTGATAGCTTTCCGCATCGCTCCACGCAAACCCTCTTAAGCCCGCATATCGTGGCCCCACAGCGCATCGTGCCGCACTGCACGACACATATTTATTTACTCACCAGGATCCATAGTTGACAGTGTATCACGTCGGTCCAAACAACCCCTTTTACGTCCGTCCGCGTAACGTGGCCCCATGGTGTTATTGCCGACGCTGCATGACTCGGCGAGATTATATAATTGATTCCGCTGTGTACTCGTTTGCCTTTACCACGTCAGCTTACCTTGTGAATCGAATCCATCAACCGTTGGACTTTGCGCAGGCTTTCCTTCTTCTTTCCTGGTTCTTTATGATATACATATCACCAAATTTCAATCATTTAAAACTACATCCATTAAATTTGTGAATTTGAATATAATATAAATTAAAAGAGA